>LUCG01289361.1:0-10764 GCA_001633085.1 Carthamus tinctorius
ATGATTTCTCCTTAAGCTTTCCTTCTTTCAATTTCACCTTCTTTAAAGCTCCTCCAAAACACACATTACACCTTTAGGCTTCCCTTAGAAAAATGGGGAAATGAAACCCTAATTCTCATTTATATACACGGGCCCTAAAAGCCCAAGTCCAATATTCTAAGGCTTGAAAATTAAAAGCCTAATTTCATGTTACCATTTACTTAAGTTTAACTATCATAATTCAAAATTTACGGTTATTACAGCAGCAAAGGTGACCACGGTGACGGTGATCGATTGAAAGAGCGGCAAAGATGGTCGATTGAGAGCCTAAAGCTCTGATACCATGTGAGAATATGAGAGAGAGAGAGAGGCCAAAAGTTGAGCCGATTGTATTGATGAAAAGAATAATGGTTACAATACAAGGAAAAGTAAATAAAACCCTAGGCTACTTATACAATGTATACGAGGAAAGGAAAGAAGAATGCCTAAAGCCCATGGGCTTGTACAATACATATATACATCTAACATGTTAAGTGAAGGGCATATTAGACTTTTCATGTTTTTAATTGAGGGGTATCCATAACACGTTCCATGCATCGAATTTTCATAGATGTCTTGCAGACGCAGAGTTGGTGGTACCATTGCAAGAAGTGCAAGTGGATGAAAGATTGAATTTTGTTGAGGAACTGGAAGCGATAGTAGATCGAAAGATTAGTAAACTGAGAAACAACGAAATTGGAGTAGTGAAGGTTCAGTAGAAATTTCATAAGTGACAAAAGGCCACATGGGAAAAGGAGTAAGAGATGAGATCCAAATACCCTCACCTTTTTCGTCTAAAAAATGAGTTGGAATAGGTTTTGGATTAGGATTTGTATGTTTTGGATTCATAAAAGTAGTTTTTGTGGTTAAAACATTATTAAAAGGGGTGGGCTAGTTAATTTAGCATAAAAATCAATGGGAATCGAGTTTGAGAAGGTTACGGCTCCAAAATGCCCTGCGACTTGTGTCGCGAGTTGTGATAGCATGGGAAGTTGCAACATGAGGGAAACAGTAAGTCCAACAACCTGTGCGCTATGACATGCAGTCGTCTGCTAGAGGTCGTGTGGGCCACTATTTTCGCTTTTTTTGTTCGTATGATTTTCCGTCGATGTGGTTGTTTAAGGCTTCTACTTAAGGGACTTTTAGAATGTTGTTGAAGGTTAAACTTGGAGAATTAACACCTTATTTCTTGCAGTCAATCATACATTTTCTGGGTGTTCGGTATGGTCTTCGAGTTATGTTTTTTGGGGTGTAAATTACTAGTGGTGTCTTGGCATATCTATGTGTCATCATCCCTTTTAGTGGGAACATTTCACCATGTCAGACTATAACGTTTGGCATGGTGGTGATCTTGGTCGAATGAATTCGTTTCTAAAAATCAATATGGTTGTGTAGGCAAGATGTGATCTTGCAAGTTATCACGAGATAGTGATTTGCAACCACTGAATGATGGGAATTGACTGTGATGGTTGTCTTTTGTAGTGTTATATGAATAAATGTTTTCGTATAAATTGTTTGACATGGTTTTATACCTTATGAATTGCGTAGACCGAGGATTCACTAGATCTTCCTATCTAATGTTCTTTACTTCAAAGGTTAAAGCCCATTTCAGGTTGCTATCATGTTTTGAGGGCTCTACTAAGGGCAATGGGAAGATATAGATCGAAGTCCAGTTGGAGGATTACTGAATGAACTACGAGTTCCAGTTTAGTTTTCTTTAGAACTTCAAGCTTTTAGTGTTATGTTAGTAGTAAGTGTTAGTTGTGTAAGTTATCTCCTCCAACGTATGAGATGTTTTTTATATCACTTCACTTGTTGGTGAACAATTGGGATGCTTTATGCATTTTTTGGCTTATATTTGGGTATTTAGGTTGTTAGAAAAATAATGCAATTGATATTATTATAAACCTATTAGATATATTTTTTTTCATCTCAAGAAAATATAAAATATGATATAAAAGGGTGCTACGAGTTAAAGCAATCACCTAACTTTAAAGACAAAATCAAGCGGCCTAATTTTAAATTTGATCTTATTTAAACCAAACAACTGAAAATTAAATTTTTTTAGTGGTCAAAATGCAAAACTATAACTTTTACTTTAGTCAAAGAGTAGAAAAAAAAAACGTGAAAAAGAATAGAAAAAACTAGGGATGAAATTTTTATCCTTCTCTGTATAACCATATTTATATTTATATTCAATTGATAATTTCATCCTATTAATAATTGATGTTAAGAATTACTTATTTTCATCTTTAATTATTTATCAACCCAGTATTTTTTTTTTAATTTTTGTATAATCTATCATAATACCAAATTTGAACCTGTTAAAATTACTTCATATGATTAAATTTTTTGAAAAATATAAGAAACAGAGATTTTTAAATCTTGGTATCTAAACTGCATAAAAACCAGAGGACCTTTTGGCAAAAATCATGATTTCACCACTGGCTTGGTTTGGCGCAAATAAGACTAATTCAAAAAGTTATATAACTTTCGTTGAGAGGTAGGCATTGTTTTATAAAAATAAGTTGAATGGATATAATCTAGCTTATAAGCTAAATTAAAAGGTAGCTTTTTAAAAAGTTATCCTTACTAGCGTTTTGGTGACTTATAAGACTTATTTTTTTTTTTATCATTTTACAGTCATAAGCAACCTTATCAACTAGTTTTTATCAAAAGCATCTGATTCATCAGCTAGGTTGGCAAACATAGCCTTATATACTTGTGGGTGAACTATTTGAATAAGGTTATCTGAAAATATAAAGATATATAATTTGATAAAATAAATATTGTTATCCAAATAGAATGTCATAAAAAGGAATTGTTACAAAATATCAACGAGGCCAGAATTCAGCTTTCTTCACTTTGGATATACTTTCCAACACAGCAACCGGTGACACGTGTCCCATCACCGTTACCCTCTTGCTTTCTAGATCTACGCTATATGACGTCACTCCTGTAATTAATTAATATAAATTCAGATCATAACCAAACCCAGCAGCTCCCATTCGGCTTCACAAGCCATGACATTCACATTCAACTTTTGGCCATTTTCTTTCACATTTTTTAAAATCACTGCTTACATTAAAAATGGCTTTGTTAAGAAAAACGACCTAAAAAAAGGAGAATTGGCTCGTTGGTCTCCTACCCATTATCTCTATCATTTTCGTCTCGGACCACCATTTTAACAGACCCAGCACAAAAAAAAATCAACTTTAACCAAACTTTCATTGACCAGCTCCATCAAAAGGGTCCGTTTTAACGGAGGTACTCATATTTAAACGGAGGTACTAATATTTATCCATTTTAATGGAGGTACCCATACGATGTGGACCTTTGCTTACAAAGTCAAGAATTCAGAAGAAGAAAAAAAAAGGAGGTTGATGGAACGTTTGGGTGGTGTAAAGCCTCCTCCAAAAAGATGACCAGCCGTTTGTTTTAGAAGAAGAGACACATGTGTTTGAAGCTAATATTTCACGGAGGTTCTTAAAATTTAACGGATCTATCCATATAGATCTCTTTTTACTTCCCAAAATTTTTGACCTTTTGTGCTGAATCCGTTTTACAACGGAGCAATGGAAATATAAGGCGAAAATTGTAGACATAATGGTTAGGAAGCCAATGGGGGCTGGGTTTTTAGGCACCACTATCAATTTTTCCTAAAAAAATCATTAAAGAATGTATTTACTTGATTTTCTTTTGAAAAAAAAATTTACAAACCCAAAGCCGCTAAAAAATTTTAATTTTTTTAACGAATCTTTTCGTTTTTGTTTTTTAGGTAGATCCGTTTTTAGTGGACCATTTTTAACTAACGTAGTGATATTTTTAAAAAGTGAGAAAAAATGACTAAAAGGTCAAAAAAACGGACCAGATATGGTTAGTACAACCAATTTTTAGAAAAAGGACTTATGTGTAATCTTACACAAGCACAAAACACGAAGTTACATACAGACATGGCCAATATTGGTCCCAACCCTTGATATCCTTTTTACAACCGGTCTCGGTATAACCAATCTTTAACCTGGGATCAGATAGTCTTCTTTAACAATAATCAGTCCCGATCTTCCAAGTTATTTTTTCCAAAAAAATAATTTTGAACATATAAACAATCTTGTTTTGATGGTTTTCCTTTTTTTTTTTGGATAATTTCTTATTAAAAGTATCTTTAATTCCACATCATTCAAATAAGCTTTATACATCCTTAAAACATTTTTTACAAAAAAAAATATTGTGCATATTTTTATAATTACCACTTTAAGGATTTAGTATTGAAACACTCAAAACAACTTGAAGAACTTCCCAAATAATTTGGAAAACTTATATAAACTTGAATTTTTTTGAGAAGACCCTAGAAAATCTTGATACCTAATTTATAAAAACTTGTTTTTTTAAAATAATCTGACCTATCCTGGTCAAAACCATAACCAATTAAGAACCATCCGACCAGACCTATTTTGGCCATCTCTATTGGCACATGAGGAATTTAGTTTTTAAGCGAACAAACATACAACAAATTTTGCTTTTATCTTATAACAATCCTAAAATTCAGCTTTCCAAGATTTTATAGAGTTTATTCAACTTTAATTCCTCAAAACAAAAACTTCTGAAAATCAGTTCATTTTGATATAACTTGTTTTTCTAACTCCAAAAAAGATGGAATGATATTATTCTTGAAGAAGGGGTAAAAGAGTAATTAGTACCTTCCATTGTGGATAAATGTTTCTTGACCTTGCCAGCACACCCTTGACAGTGAATGGAAACCCTCATCACCACAACCTATCAACACATATTCATTTGTCAACTTAACTACAACTCCTAAACCACCAAAATACATATTAGGATTAGAATAATCCTTTAAAATTTTTGATTCATATGAATAACAAAATAAAAATTTATCCAATTTTTTTTATAAACAACTCATCACATATCAAAAACAAACATATATAATTTATAACCTAAGTTGTTGGTTGATAGGCTTTGATCTCACTTTAGAGCAACACCAAAAAATGAAGCAACAAAATATAGAAACACCATACCTGAAAGACTTGGTTGGCAGGGAGCGCATCTTGGTCCAGCTTCACACAATCATGACCATCCCGTCCCACGGAAGACGAAATGATGCTGTTGTCACCGGCGGACGACGCTCTCCTGCTCGCTGGAACAACAAACCCGCGACGCTCTGCAAGCCGGACGTATTTGGTGTTGCTCAACAACCTTGCACGTTCAGCCAAATTCCGGTCAGCCGACCTCCGTGATACAATCACAGAACGCCAATCAGGCGTCATGCAAGACGCTGTTACCTCAACTGACCGGCACATCAATCCCCTCATTTTCTTACTTGCTTTCTTGCTCATGGTTTAAACACACACACACACACAAAGACAACCTTGTGTGAGCAATGAGCAATGGTATATATATATATATAGACCAAATTACCGGCTATGTCTGCACTGCACCAGCCATGTTTTAATTGAATGCAGCAAATGTTTATCTACCGGAAAGTGTCTACTTCCTTGAAAATTTATTGCATGCCTATGGGATATCGATAATAATGGTCAGTTTGGCCCAAGAAAGTGAACACTTCAAATTCAAGAAACATGATCACCACACAAAATGTAAAGCAAGTTGGAGCATATGAGTAAGACGTTATACCCACATAGAAAACGAAAGAATTAACAAACCCAGAAAGCTGAACATGTCAAAAAAAGGCCTTAATGTGCTATTAGGAATGAAGAAAAGTTATAAGAATAATACATACTAGTGTTTTTACTGTACAGTTGTTTGTTTAATTGAGTGGGTGCAAATTTAAAACTGGTGGTGGGAAAACAGTTATTGAAGATCGGAAGCATTAAAGAAAATAAGAAACTTAAGGTAAATAGATTCCTGACAGTACTAGTGTTTCTGATTCTCTCAGGCTTTCACCTTTATTAGTACAATGAAGTTTGACCTATCTTTAAAGTCCCCAATTATAACTGGTTTTTGTCTCTAAGGGCTGAGATCTCATGAACTGGTACTTGTGTCGGATCAAGCCGAGTCGACTCGTTTTTCTTACTCGTGTCAACTCAGTTTCTATGCATATCTAATGCCAAATGCTTGACTCTACTTGAACCCTAGAGCAACCCTATAAACAACAGCTTCTGTTTCAAGGGCAACTATTATTGCATCCAGTGCAATTTTCTGAACAGAGAAGAATCCCTGCATCATTTATGGTCCTGATGGTCATCTTTCATGAACTCCATCTGTCTACAGGATAGTGGTATGATGATTTGACCACACCCAGTAGGGTACTCAGTCACCCTTCGACCAGGGCTGGAATTCCACGAATAATTGGGTTATCGGTTAGGAATAGAGATGGCCAAAAATCTGTCCCGGTCCCGACCATGGAAAATACACTTTCTAGGTCTGGTAACTAGAAATATGGTGTACATGTTTTTATAAATACAAATTTTGAATTTACCATGGAAAATACACTTTAAAGTTTAAATAATGCATAGACGTGAAGAAAAAAAATCTTGAAACACTTGTATTGTAACTCATAAAAACTTGCAATTTCTTTTTAGATTGGTCCTATTTATAACCGGGAACGGGGTCTAAATTCCATAAAACTTGTTATAGGATCTGGAGAGTTGGGCCGGGTCCAATTTGGCCATCTCTAGTCAAGAATACAATGTCTTTACCGGCCAGGGATGGGGAAAAACCCACCCGGCCCTGGTTTATAACTCTTCATTCCACTTACACAACCATTGATTTCCACTGTGTTCTGCACGGGTGTTCTCATATTCTGCATTCAGATTACGAATAGCATGCAAAACCCATTATGTTCAAACGTAAATTTCAGATTATATACAGAAACTGCATTAATCTTCTATCTTAGTTTACAATAGAACTTTACATTTTGCTACATCACGCCTACCCATATAATACTTAAACGGCTGTTTACTTTTTTTCCACTAAGCCCTTAATGATTCGAGTTGTCTGTCCGGATATATCTGTCAATCTGAAGGACGGGAGACCGTGGGTTTGTTTGAGATAAAGAGAGAGGATTGGATAACTTTTGGGCATGTATTAATTCTTTTAGGTACCTTAATGGGGCCAAGTGAGGGGGTCCTGGCTTATTCCATATAGCCATTTTGGCTTAATGGCTTATTGATTAAGCCATAAAGAAAAGTGGCTGAGTGAATAAGCCGTCCAAACCATTAAGCTGCAAGGAGAACTGAGGACGGGAATCATGAACCCCACCCCATTCCCATTAGTCTGCTGAAAAAGAATTGATCTGGATATGATAAAAATTGCTCTGGGACTTGGGGAATACCGTTTTACTAAAAGGGGGACCATGTCTTTATACTCTTGTAGAAGAAAACAAATAAGTAGAACTAAACATGGCCCACCCCAGAATCATAATGTGAGTTGTTGACGGCTAAAGGGGACCAGACAACATCTGGCAGTCACTATCATGGCCACTGCCTCTGTTCTTTTCATTATGGCAATACCATCCATTACCCGTGTCAACTATACCTACTTCCCCCTTTCTCTTTAATTGCTGCCTTAACAAACAGTAAGTTTAGTTTATTTATACAACTAATTAGAACCAAAATCTTTCTAAAGTTTAAATATATAAAATAAACAGAAAAATATTCAACTACATAGCAGAATATTTAACATCTAGGATGAACATGAACAAGATGGTGACAGTAATATCAGCACAGATCCTCAACTAGTTTGGGATAAAAGACTTTGCATAACGAGCTAGTTATTTGCCTCAATGGATCTTGATCACTCAATGGATCTTGATCAGGAATGGATTATCAAGAAATCGGCATATAATCAACTCTATTTTGCAGCTAACCTAAATGTGAAAACATAATCAACATTAAATTGGAGTACCATACTAGGGTGTTTTGTCGGAGGATCAGTGGACCTATCCCCTATAAATATGAAAAGAAAGTGTCGACGGGAACCCTAGGATCAATCAGGTATGGATAAAAATACAAGGTGCCACTTGTTGACTTCCTGGGTATGATTTAATAGGCTAGAATTTGAAACATAAAGAAGGTTTTTTAAAAAGTAACCTTTAAAAGAAAAGATCATACATATGAAATAAGCATGGTTGCATACCTTTATCTGTTACATATCATCTTACTAAACCTATTTTTCTACTATTGAAAAATTATAGTCACTAATTGCACAGGCAATTGCAAACAAATGGTGCAAACGTTTACCTAGCAAGCTCACCGTGTTGCAACCCAGAAGGCAAACTCTTAGTCAGAGAAGTAACTTTCACGGGCATCATTGAAATGTGAACCTTCAACAATCTTACGACCTGGCACAAAAGGTATAAGCACAACAATAACGGTTTAACATATTCTAAATGATTACCAAAAGCCCATCCTCCAATAATACCTCTATTTTCAAATTAATTAATGTACATAGAATGAGTTATACGATACTAATAACAGATGTATGGATCTTGTCCTAAAAGAAGGCACTCACAGCCCATGTAAAATGGGGCCATTTAGTTAAACGACCTTCTGAAAGGTTTGAGAATGTCGCTGCTTAACAGATGAATCTCACGTTCTTACACAAGAATGCCTAGAAACCTATTAGAAGGTCATGAATTTGAAAAGCACTTGGTAGGTGATTTAGATAAATAACCCAGTAATGTGTGTGTTGCCCACTGATGCATTGTCTAAAGGACCAGTAAGTCATGAACCATCTGCAGACACCTGATGATGAATCAATCTTAAACCTCATCGATGTTATGCGAAGTTGTTTCTTCAGTTACGCCCCAATATGCAGTATTACCAAAATAAGCAGTTATGCCCTTTAAATAGCCCTGCACATAGTTTTCTTCAATCTGCAATAATTGAGCCAGCAATATAGTTTAAGACGCCATGGTAAAACTTAAAAGTTATGACTAGTTGAAGCCATAGCTGGAAGTATATAACCTCAACATTTAAAGGAGGAGAAGACAGCCAAGAGAGTTCTTCAACTTGACAAACATCCACATTTCGAGGCAAAAACATAATGATGTTAGGAGTTATTGTTTGAGCTACTTGAAACAATGTGTACCTGCATATAAAGTGTAATTAGCATGCCTGATGATGATTTAATCATTTGAAGCTCACAAGCCCAGCTACATAATTCATATATAGAGACTTGATGTATTCGGAAGAACAAAATTGGAGAAGCACAAATATGATGCTATAAAAATCCCCCTCACCCCCCCCCCTCTCTCCCAAACACACCCAAAAAAGAGTGTTCTTGCTTAGGACTTAACATATTCAAATAAATTCAAACAAATTACAAAGAAAAGTTTGACAATGTCAATGTGTTATAGTAATTAATAGCCATCCAGGTGCATCTAACCACATGCCTGTAAACTTAATCAAATTTTACTATACAAAAGCCATAAAGTTTCTAGTATGATTTTCAAACCCAAGAAGCTTCGGACACCATTCTCAGTTAAAACAACGGCCACTGTCCATTAAAGATGCTATGGATCAGTTTGAATGTGTTTTTCCCTAGTATGGATGTAAAGCCCAAAACAATAAGTTTCCCAAACCTCGAAATCAACTTAAAACCATGGTGAGTTAATGGTAGCCCACAACTTTGCGTATATAAGGAGCTCTCAAATCTACTTCACTATCCATGTGAGAGAGGTTGTTACATGCCCCCACTTAAATTCTTGATGTCCTCATTAGACTTCCCAAAATCCTCCTCGCAATCGGCAACGTGGATTCACCTAAGATGTTAGTTACAAACACCCCACTCCAAGACTCGTATAGTATAAGGATCAGCTCTGATACTATTTATAACACCCCAAGCCCGAAGCAGCAAGTTGGTCCAATAACCTCGAAATCAACTTAAACCCATGGTGGAAGTTATTGATAGCTCATAGCCCACAACTTTGAGTTATAAGGAGCTCATAAATCTACTCTGCTATCAATGTGAGACGGGTTGTTACAATCGAGATGAAACTGAATAGGACTTTAGGGTTTAGAGGCAACTTTTGATTGCATTGTCAACAATAGAACTTGTTTTTAAGCTAACACAATAGTTGTAAGCTTAAAGTTGCAAAAATCCATGAGACGTGGCAAAAGGCAAACCACATCTTGAGCAACTAAGATACAATTAGATGGCATGCAAATGTAGATGTTGTTTTGGAGCAAAATGATATATCTATCTAAATATTTCAATATAACATACAAATTTTAGGCCCTGCAAAGGACTAAATAAGAAACTATAAGTAGTGAAAATATGACAAGAGTATAAATGTGACATGCAAAAGAAAGGGAAAAAAAGTTATTATACCCCAAGGCATGGGGAGGAACCTATATTTCAAATAGCATCCACTCGATATTTCTACGACTACAACATACAAAATGAATCAGAATGTAGATTAAGACGAGGCATACTATAATAGACCTTGATGAATGCCTTAATATCATTTGACCAGTCAAAATTGTTTCTCTTAAGGTGGATATTAATGTGCAAGTTAAAGACCTTCATGCACGATTGTGACCTAGATTGGATGCACAAAATGGTTTATTAACTATAATCACAATACTTTCTTCCTCTTTTGACTTGCTCAAAACTCTGTTTAGTGAACTTACAGCTTATTGTACAGTGGCATGTCTAGAAACATACATCAGTTCTGAACAATAAAAGTAAAATAGCGGCATACTAACCCAATGGGGCAGCCTACCGGTTAAGGCTTGTGGAAGGTGTAACAACCAACCCAAGTTC
>LUCG01289364.1:0-11351 GCA_001633085.1 Carthamus tinctorius
ATATATATATATATACATATATATATATATCAAAGGTACAATTATGAGATTTCCTGTAACATTCAAAAACAAAAGATTTCCAACAAAATTATGACATTTCCGTTAAAATAAATAAAACACAATTCTCCCCTAAAGCATGAATTATCGTCTTTCTACTTAGATTTTACTCATTTTTTAAATTTTAGTTATTGTACTTTATTCTATTTGAACTTCCACTTACAGTTCTAAAGTTATTATTTTTTAAATTTTTAGTTATTTATATATAATTTAAAAAGAGGTACGTCAAAAAATGAAGTAATTAATATTCATAAATCGTTTAATATGGTGATTGATCATGTGCACTCTAATGAAAACAAGTGGAAAATGAAATGGTGAACCAAAAATATCCATTTAAATGTACAAAAACCATCACATGACTTGGCATATTTCTGTTTCCACCTAGCTAGCTAGCTATTTAATTAAAAAGGTAAAAAGAAAATTCAAACCATCATGTGACAGGAATCTACAAGACACACCATCTCCTGCTTCTATCAACTCCTCCCCCTAACCACAACACAACACCAATAGCCACCATGCTTGCTAGCGGTACCGCCACAACCCACCACCTTCCTCCGCCACCCGATGATGCATATTGCCTTTCGCTTCTCCTCCTCCTCCTCTCACACTCCTTGTCATCTGTTGGGAGTTCGTATCGACAAAGCGGACACGTATTCCGTGCATTTAACCATGCCATGATGCATGACGGATGGTACACATGAAGACACGGAAGCCGGTTCACTACACTACCAACACAAACACTGTCCTTACAAATCACACACACCAAATCACCATCATCCTCCCCCGCCACCACCCGCTCCAAACTCTTCACAAACGAAGCAGCGGCAGGCGGTGCTCCCAGCCGTGAACCGTCAGTCTCCGCTAGACGCTCCAACAGTTGTTCAAACCCACTTGCATCAAGATAGTCTCCCGCGTTCCCTACATAATGTGATCTTTCTAAGTTTTCAGCTTCAGGAGAAAGAATCTCGTTAAGCCAATCAGCTGGGAGATTCCGTCCATTAGTTGCCAACGATCTATGCAGCTGAACTCTGCCCACCAAACTTCCAACTGTGTTTTCAACTTCTTCGAATTCATCGTCATTGTCTGAATTTGACTGGTTCAGACTTGCATCGTCTGGATGAGTATCAACTTGAACGGAAACATCTGAATCAAACCCATCACTTTCTGTATCGGATAAAACTCTCCTCCACCGTCTTGATTGATTCCCGTGTTCAGACTCTCGAAATTGTATATTTTCCAAAGATTCTGAACGGGTGTTGTTGTACCTTGTTTGTCTTGTGGTATGCTGAATGTGGTTATCTTCCAGAAACAGAAACTTGCAATCTCCACATATACTCGTAGCTTCAACCTCTCCATCGGACTCGATCTCAGATGAAATGATTCTATGGCACAGCACACACCTCCGTGGCTGGTCCCAAGGTTCAACGGCTATGGTGCCATCCATGTCCATAAGTTACGACTGCAAGGATACCAAACAGAACATTCATACATGATAATATGGTCACTTTGCCACTTGCAAACTGCAATACCATATATTATTTATATGTGAATCAACAAGCCAGTACTTCATGATTTCCATTATAAAATCCATGCATTTGGCAACCCATATATCCAGCCCTATGCAATTTTGCTAAATCTTAATGAGTCATTTCTAAGAACCTTAACTAAGCAAAGCTCAAATACTAAGTTAAAGTTGGAAATTTTCAACTCTTTTCTTTCGCTGTCATAGCAAACTTTTGCATTTGTAATCATTACATGGTGTTCCTACCAGAAAAGGTTGTTGGTTATCTTTGTTTTAAGGTTTGGATACAGGTAAAAAGGTTAACTGTAAGTCTGTAACACAAATTTCTAAGAGGCAGCTTCAACTACCTATATACAACTTCACCTCCTCACTACACAAATGCTGAGCAAGTTCTATAGACAACAAATGCAATGTGTTACTAAAAGCAGAAGATCCACATAGATTTAACCCCATCTTTACCGATAATTAAGAGTTCTCAAGAATGAATAATGGGGTTATGCATTACAGATTTTTTGGATGATTGTTTTAACCCAAAAAAGAACACATTCAAAAGGGACATGTCACGATATTTTACCCGCTCCAGATAAAAAAACCCACATGCCTTACACCAAGTGGCTTTATACTTTAGGGTATTGTAATATATTTTCATGGACGTTATTTTCTTCCAGATTTTGTTCTTTACATCTTCAACCAACAAAACGACTTTCATCAAATATTAAGGTGGTCAGTTTAGTAATTGGCTAAAAATGCAAGGTTGCAGTCATGTAATTGTGGACATCTACATATGAATTTCAAAACCAAGTCTAAGTGCAAACAGAGGTCTTTTTGTTGGATAGTAATGTGTGGAAGCACGTGTTGGGATTAGAAGATGTGATCAAACACGCATTGCAAAAGTCTCGGGCAGATGAGATTTATGTGAACCATTTTGAAAATTACTTGTTAGGATATATGCATAAGATGGTCAGACTAATGATGATTATGTTGCCAAAGGGGGGCCTAAAAGTGAACTACGCCGATTTTGGAGATGAGTGTGGTAAACGTTTTGATTATATAACACTTAAGCACAACGCTAGTTTGATAATCTATAGAATGGTGATGCAGATAGCATTTGATCACTTATCAAACAGGTGCAATGAGGTTGAACAACCAGTCTTTTAAGCACTTCCAGAATACTATTATCATATGGTGTCACATTCCTGACTTTGTATTTAGTAGTAAGCATGATTTTTGGGCTGACATGAGTATGTATTGATAAATAAGAACCTGGAGTTTGTCCAGTTATATAACATATACTGACATGGAAATGTGAATTAGTTTATGCAATAAAATTCAAAAGCATCTCCAATAAAAAAAAGGTAAGCATCTAGTCCAATAAATTTCTACATCCATCTATACCCCCTTCTTTAAAGCCAGTATCTCTATATGTGACTTTGGTCATCATGATGAGGTGTGCCAACCTTAACTTTAACTCAGGGGCAGTTTACTAAAGGCTTACCCCGTAAGCATTTACCGGGTCATTTACCTTATCGATGAACATAGTAGGGGCCGAGAATCTTACTGGTAAGAGCGATGACAAAGATGGAGTCTTACCCAGTAAGTGAGGGTGACGACTCTTACCCGGCTTACTGTGTAAATTATTTCATAGTATACCATTTTGACGGACTACAATCTTACCCGGTAAAGGAAGGGGTTGTTTACCAAATGCTTACCGGTTAAGTGCTTACCAGCAAAAGATTCACCTTCCTTTACCTAATCGTGTAATATCCGTGTCCGTGAAAATAGATTGTTTGTAAGCACCTTAACCCGGTAAGCACTTACCAAGTAAGAGTCGTTTCCCTACCGGGTGAGACTCTAGATGATTGCGTTGTCTCTTACCAGGTAAGCTTCTCGGTCCTTTCCATGCTAAATCAATAAGGTAAATGATATTGGTGGGCGGTTTACCTGGTAAGCGTTTAGTAAACAACCCCTAAGTTATTGTGTTGGCCCTTACAGGTAAGCACTTATTAGGTAAGTGCTTGAGTAAACGGCTCCTCAATTATCAATGATGTTAATCCCCTCTTGTTTAATTCCACAATTCGTCATAACACACATTTACTGCTACTTTTGTTTATCGTAAAATGTTTCTTCTAGTCTGTCACGATGACTTGCTGAAAATTTCGATAAATTGATTGTCAATTTTTATCTAATAAAGGTGGAAGATCAATCCATGTGAAGGTTACAACTTACAAGAGTACCAAAATTGTAAAAATAATTTCATACTATATCCATGAGGCAAATAGTCTCTGAGTAGTTAAAGCTTCTTTAATAGGTGTCAAAATTTCCATTGGTGATGCCACTTTAAGAATGATCATCGATCACTTGTATATGATTGCATATCTCTGTCTATATATGCATAGATTGGTTTAACCAAGGGTGTAGTGGACAGTTTCCAAAACATAATGGATTGAAACAAGCTGCTACTAGCTAGCCTCTTATGGTTGTTGGTTACTCTAAACAGCCTCTTTTTATTCATTCAAGTTGCTTAAATGCATCATCTTGAAATAATCCATTTAGGCCATATACATCTCACTTATTCGTGATCCATGCTTGATAAACTGACTAACCTCAATCTCTGGTTCTATAAACTTAAAACCTTGTTGGAAACAACCAATAGTACGAAGCCTGTAATACTAATCGACATTTCATAGACAAATGAATACTTGTACTTGATCAATGCTACAAAACATGGTGAAATACAAGTGGGCAAGTTAATGAAATAAATTAGTCTCTAATACAATTATAAAACCCTAAATGCTAAATGGTTACCAAACACATAAACATTATTGTGAATGTGGAGAAAAATGGATAAGGGAAGGCATTTGTTAATTTAAGATTTAGTCATATAACAAAAGCAGCTTCATTAAAAACCCCTATTTACTATTGGTTTGCAAAGTGTATAAAGATGTCAAATGTTGCCCTGATTTGTGACTAGTAGTTCCAAATTTCCACCGAATTGGTCAACCTAACACTAGTTTATGTTTTTCATGTCATTGTTAAACAAAGGAGATGATGATGTATAGTCAGTTAACGATATACATAACATGATGAATTAAAGATATTATTCAAGTAGCTTTTGCATTCCATCCATTTTTCAAGTTGAATAGGATATTCAGAATTGTGATGAAAATGAAACTGGATAAGCCTAACCCTAATTTATACAAATGGAAAATGAAAGATCCAAAATTTACCAGATAGTTACTTGGAATCGACACCGCAAATTTCTTCCCTGAATCGAAACTCACAAAATCAGAAGATTAAAACAAAAAGAAGAAGAAAAAAACCTTGTAATTTTGAAGAAGAAGCTGATGGAATTTAGGGATTGCGAAGAAGGGGGTAAAACTAAAAAGGGAAAAGGAGAGTTGGTTATGAAACTTCCTCTTATCATCATCATTTTATTCACAAATTGTCTTATTAAATTCTTTTACTCTATTGTTGTATTTTTATTCTTGATTGTGCTTTTGAATTTGGTGTAAAGAAGATGGAAATTGATTCCTAATGTGTCTTAATAATCATTTTTCACCTTAACTCAACTTCTTACTTACACTCAACAAAGTATAATAAACTTATTGAACAAAATGATTATATATCATTTCATGTAGCAAATATTTAGTTCTCATAAAACAAGTTAAATTAAAATTTAGAAATTAAATTACTTAACTAACACAACTTATAAAATATGAACACAGTTAGTTAATTAAGCTAGGCGTAAAAACTTAATTAATCTAAATATCTAATGGAGATTATATTGAGCAAAACGTGTATTTCCCGGACATGCTAACCGGCCCATTCCACTGTGAGGGGTGTACCAGACTCACTCAGCGGTAAGGCGATTGCACAGGGGCCTCGAGATTGCATCCTATGGGATTCGAACCCGTGACCACTAGCATATTGAGACTAGAGTTGTTTGTGAGTGAGGATGAGGGATGCACCCCACAAGGTCAATAGGAAAAAACATCCGATTTTAAAAAAAAAAAACTAAGGAAAACTTTCATCTTTTTCGGTGATTCTTTTCTCTAATTTTTTTGATATGATTTTCCTTAAAACCATTAAGTATAAATCTTATTTCATCATTTAAAGTTTGAGTTTTAAAACAACTCCAAAATTTTAAAAAAACTCAAAATTGGACCTCAAAAACTAAAATATGAAATCTAAAGTTTGAAAACTAAAATATGACATTTGACCCCCTAGCTTCAATCAACTTTACACTTTTCACCCCCAATATAAAATTTTATTTCATAGTGAATATTCACTTGTCACTTTTTATTAAATGGCACAAAAAGCCCTTTTTACATTTTTCTTTACGATTTTGCTCCAATAAATTAAAGCTTGTTTTATTTTTATTATTAATTTAATTTAATTTTTTATACATAGCTCCATTTTGGGGTGTCATATTCTAGGACTTAATCAAAAAAACTTAATTACTCAAACTATAAAAATTCATGATCTTTTTTAGATTTTGGAAGAATTTGTTTTTCTGATTTACAATAAATATAAGGATTTATTTGTTGTATGTCAATGTGTAATATTTATGTATTTATAAATTAATTCGTATTTTTGGATATTTTATATAGACCGAAGCTTTAATG
Source organism: Carthamus tinctorius (assembly GCA_001633085.1). Lineage (NCBI taxonomy): Eukaryota > Viridiplantae > Streptophyta > Magnoliopsida > Asterales > Asteraceae > Carthamus > Carthamus tinctorius. The sequence continues at coordinate 6,205 of LUCG01289364.1, forward strand.
AAGGAAATGGAGAAAAAATGTAAAAAAAGAAGTTGTTAATGGAGTAAAATGTAAATAGTATTTTAGTTTTTATGGAAGGAATGAATTAATTAATACAACAAGTGTGTTTTGATTTGTTCCTTCCCTTCCCTTCCCTAATAGAATATTTATTTGGTTAGAAAGAAAGACGTGGCTTTTCGTTCTCCGATCATCGCTGGATTGCCGTTGTGGTGCCCGGCGGTGGTACTACCGGTGACCTGCTACGGCTATATCATTATCATTATCATTATCATTATAATTAATTGCTTGTTAATTAGTTATTATTTGATTGTATAATTATTATTATTAAAGAAGGAATATAATTAAGATGGCGTACCGTAGAAAGCAGGGGGGACTTTCCAGGTCTTCTACGTTCAAGGTAGAGATTCCAGCCCGCGATCTTGACAATATTATTACCACCTCCTCCTCCACCGCTCCCTCATCACCTCTCGCACGAAGAACAACAACCAATGCCAATTCACCATCATCGCATTCACCTCGCCTTCATTCCTCTCCCTCTTTTAAAGATCGATCCTCTTCCTCGGTATATATATATATATATATTCTTTTTTTCATTTTCATTATGTGCATGTTACACAAATTCATGTATATATGGATGAATTGAATCAATTAAGCCCTTATTTCTGGCTTCAAATGCTAATCTGACTTGGTTTCTGATATATATTATTGTATATCTCTTTCCTCTTTCAGCCAAATCATCTCATATACGAATGATTAAAGTTGCTTTGAATTTGGGTTCTTCTGTAGCTAGGTCTTTAAGTTTGAATTTCACATGCATATGCATGGTATATATATATATATTATATTGATATATGATTGTGATGGTAAATGAATGAATGAATGAATGAATAGGGTTCTCCAACGTATGATTATACTTTAATGAGGAGTAGCAATGAAGCAGGAGGGTTTTGGGGTGTTATAGCAAGGAAAGCTAAATCCATTCTCGATGATCGTCAACAACCAATTTCTCCCACCAGCCCTAATTATAAGCCACACTCTCCTTTCTCACCAACCAACCACCAGGTAATTAAATACCATGCATGCATTTTTATAAAATATATAAATTAATGAATTCCTTACATAGATAGATAGATACATTTATGAAATTTATGTAGTCGATTCAGTATCAATACGAATGTTATTCCAAGAAATTTGATACCCCAACATCAAGGAATGGGGTGGTGGATACATCTTTTACGCTTCATCAAATTGGTCACACCATTGGGAATGCATTGGAGGTAATTAATTAATTCCATCTTTTTAATTTCTTTCATATACATATATATATATATATACAATTCAACTAGCTAGAAACAAAAACTATCTATAATCGTTTGTAAATCAAAACTAATTTTTATTTTAATTAGTTGTAGTTACATATATATAGTAATTTGTTTCCTGCAGGAAGCAGGTAAGAAAAGTGAAGATAAGATTGAAGAAACAAGTGCTACAGGTGGTAAGTGGAAAGTATCAGCATTTGATGATGATGAAGAAAAGGAAAAGGAAAAGGATAATGGTATTGGTATTGGTGATGAACCCAACAAAGAAATTACTCAACTCAAGGCTACACGACACGTAAGGTGGCCATTGTCTATTTCTAAATATTATTTATATATATATATATATATAGAGAGAGAGAGAGAGAGGGAGTTAATTTGTTTTCAGAAGACCTGCTGTGATATTATAGTAATAAAACAAAACTGAAACTTTTAGTTGTTGGAAATGGAAAGTAAGTAATGTTAATTTATTTGAGGAAAATTAATTTAACATAAAAGAATGAATGTAATGTAGGTTGCAATTGCAACAGCTGATAAGGCAAAAAAGCTACTTCGGGAGCTGAAAAGCGTCAAGGCAGATTTAGCAGTTGCAATACAACGATGCTCTCAACTAGAAGAAGAAAATAAGATTCTAAGAGAAAAGGGAGCAGATTCACCAACAGAAGATGATATGGTATCTTATCATATCTCTCTCTATATATATATGAATTAAAAGTAGGTATGAATATGAATATGAATATGAATTTGAATTTGAATATGAATTAGATTCGGGATCAGCTTGAGACGCTATTGGCGGAGAAAGGGGTATTGGCTCATGAGAACTCGGTGTATGCACGTGAGAACAGGTATTTGAGGGAGATAGTGGAATTCCACCATCTCAGCACCATGCAACATCATCATATGCTCATCTCTTTCCAACAATTAACACAACCATGATTCATCACCTTCTATCTTCCTATCCTTAATTTAATCCCAATTAATTAACCATCTCTCTTTCATTCATTCTTTATTTATTTATGTATATGTATATTCTTTTTAAATTTCATTTTTATATATGATGGAAATTAATTATTTCATTTATAAATATTTTTGTATATATATGTTAATCTGTGAGTGAGTTCTATATATATATATCTCACTCACAGATTANGTGGGACTGATCGATTATCAAGCTCATTAATTAAGGTGGTGTTGTGTGTTGAAATTTGGTATTGTTCAATGTGATATATGCATACGTATACATGTACGTGTATGCATACATACATGCTGCGTACATATGTACACGTATACGTACATATGTATACATATATATAGTATAGGGCATAACTTGGTTTTATTTCTAAATTAATTACAAAATATATAGAAAGAAAAACTTTCTATATATTTTGAATTAGGGAGTTTGAAAAATAATTATAGAAACAAAAACCTTCTGGTTGGAAAATACATCATAATTAAAAGAAACTTATTAAAAATAATTATATAACATTTACGCCCAGTTATCGACTTTTTTTAATACAAGGAAAGAAAATGATTTCTAATCAAACTAACAAAAGTCGTGTTCTCAACTCTCAAGTTTTTTTAGAGGAAGGAAATGAAAGAATTTGAAGGGATTTGTATGTTCTCGAGCTTTTTAGAGGAAGGAAAGGAAAAGATTTGGAAGAATTGGTGTGTTTTCGAGTTTTTTAGAGGAATGAAAGGAAAGGATTTGGAGGGATTGGTTTGTTCTCGAGTTTTTTAGATGAAGCAAAGGAAAGGATTTGGAGGAATAACTCTTCCTTTTTTCCCCTTAAAAGTTATCCTCCCAAAAATGAGATGCTTTTTCTCCTTCCCCTCTCCTTTAACTAGTTGATAAGCCCGGGCTTCGCACCGGGTTCATGAACAGTAGTTACCGAAACTTTAACATATTTCAGTCAATATACTATATATGACTAAAACGTAAAATGAAATATAGAAAACTAAAACATATAAAGTGAATAAATATTATAAGTTTAAAGTGGCTGATATGTAAGTTTAAAAGTGGGTATAGGATTCAGGTTGGTTGGAGCATATATAATATATAATAAAATAAATACATGAAAAAATATTCAATATTAGACTCATTTCGATCTTATCGACGATACGACTATAATGGCGTAGTTTGTTAGCATTAAAACCTATTTTTTTAAACATATTTTAGATCGTATAGACGATACGATTATAATGGCGTAATTTGTTAAAATTAAAACGTATTTTTTAACATGTTCCAACCAATATACGATATATGAGTAAAACGTAAAATAAAATATACAAAAGTAAAAGATATAAAATGAATAAATATTATAAATTTAGGGAGCTAATATGTAAATTTGAAAGTGGGTATAGGATTCGGGTCGGTTGAACCGTATATATTGTATATAATAAAATAGCTACATCAAAAAATATTCAATATTAGATTCATTTCGATCGTATCGACAATACGAACATAATGGCGTAACTGGTTAAAATTAAAACGTATTTTTTTAACAAATTTTAGCCAATACACAATATATGACTAAAACGTAAAATAAAATATTGAAAAGTAAGAGGTGTAAAGTGAATAAACCTTATAAGTTCTAAGTTGAGGGAGCTAATATATAAATTTGAAAATGGGTACAGGATTCGGATCGGTTAGAACGTATATATAGTATATAATAAAATAATTACGTCAAAAAATATTCAATATTAGGCTCATTTCGATCGTATCGAAGATACAAATATAATGGCGTAATTTGTTAAAATTAAAACGTATTTTAGCCAATACATGATATATGACTAAAACGTAAAATGAAATATTGAAAAGTAAAAGATATAAAGTGATTAAACCTTATAGGTTCAGGGGCCAAAAATGTAAAATTGACAATGGGTGTACAAAGCTGGGAGGGCGCAGGGTCATGATGGGTGGGTTTGGGTCAGAAAGCTAGAGAGGGACAGCCGGGCTTGGGTCGGGTCGGGCCAGGCGTGGATGGGTCGTTGTTGGGCCGGGGCGCCTGATGTTTGTATATATTAGATAATTTTTAAACTCGAGAACATGTTATTAATTATCGAAATAATTGAAAATTAGAAAATGAAGAAATTTATATATTTTACTCATTCCTGTAACAAAAAGTAAATAACAACACATGTTCTTTCTATTTTTGTTACAAATAAACTTTAATTAATACAACTGGGTGTATTTACTGCATGAAAACAGAAAAGGAAAGGCAAAAAAGCTGCCTTAATTTGTATGAATGCATCATTACTTTCATACAACATTTTAACTGTTAATTTAGATGCAACAGGTAAACTTTAATTAGCAGTTAATTAACCCTATATACATAATCATATGTATCCTCGATCTTCAAGGAAGGTTGCCTGCCTGCATGCTTCCAATAAACCTCGATCCGTCGTTAAATACTTTTTGGTATGTTATCAGTTAAAACAACTGAAAGAATAAAGTAGTCGATCCATCAGCAAACGATTTAAGATCATCTGAATGTTTCACCACCGCTCTGCACAATGGACATGTCTTTTCCCTTTCCAACCTGCTTGCATCCACCCACAAAATATAATTAATATCATATAGTATATATATAGGGTCACGTTTTGGGAAAAAAATAAAAACTGAGAAACACCATGGTAAGCGATCATCTAGACGATATGCACATGTGCATACAAGTAACTTGTAAGGAATTTGGCCAGCATACACATGCATAAAAAACCAAAAAACCACTTCAAATACTTGTATGCACATGTTTATACCGTCCAGATAAATGGTTATCAGGGTCTTCTTTAGTTTTTCATTTTTTTTGGTTTTCCCCACACTATATATATATA
>LUCG01289379.1:0-22185 GCA_001633085.1 Carthamus tinctorius
GACGAAAAATGTTAAAATCCACATAGTTCAGGGACGAAAATTGAACTTTACTCTTATTATTATTGTTTTGTCTTGGAAGAAAAATATAATAATTGCATATTCAAAATAGTGTATATTTTCTTTCCAAATATTTATGTTTATCATGAATATTGAAAAAAATATTTAGAACGTCTTATTCAAAGGGTGACACCTTTACATCGCACAATAGATTGCCAACGCCAACACCATCACCATCGTCACCTTGCCACCACCAATGTAACTATTGTTTCCGCCATCACAGCCATTGTTGGCTGCAGCTGCCACCGGCAACCCCCCCCCTCGGGGGAGGGGGGGTGGTCCCCGAGGGGGGGTGGTCATTGTCAACACTTGACTTTCCTCACATTAAAATCGAATTTGACATCCAAAAGCATACACACGAAGTTTTAACGTCAATACTAAGTCTAGTCGGGTGTTACTAAAACCCAATAAAGTAGCTACCTCCAAAAGCGGAAGATGACACCGAATAGCTAAATCATTCTTGTTTTTTAGCTATCATCACTTAATTCTTCTCGGTATCGTTAGCACCAAATCTCCAACAACAAACTGTTGCACATGTTGACAAATAAAGCAACACCTATCTCTAAACTCATCATATTCGTGAATGAATATCATTAACAAAAACATTTTTTTATCGTGAGACCAAAACTTAATACTCACCCAAAACGTGAATAAAAATGATACTCAGTAATAAAAACATATACTAGACTCTAACTCCCAAAACATCTAATACATGGATGAAGATCCATAATCATGACCAAAGGTGTGTTAGCCTAGTGGTAAAGGCTTGGGCACTACATAGTGGTGAACCCGAGTTCGAGCCCTGGGGGACGCATTCTGGAGGTACGGGGGCTTCGACCCCGGGCTGCATGCTTTAGCAGTCGGGCTTCGGTCCAAAAATTGCCGAGGATTAGTCTGGGCCCAATGTGGTCTGGGATACTTCTTCCAAAAAAAAAAGATCCATAATCATGGATAACAATCCATACTTAAAACGTCACCAAAAAACATGAATAAACTCAACACCCTAAATGTTCCACACAGAAGCATAAATGTGAGAGATAACTCTTGACATGCGTGAGAGACCGGTTTCTATCAAGGTGACAAGTACACGTGAGTGAAGTCCCCTAATGATGTTATTAGGATTATACCTCAGGTTTTGGTTTTAGTACATATGCCATATTGCCCACTCCGCCGCCGGGTTACACCTCAAACATCACAATCTCAAACCACAACACACCTTTATTGCCTGCTTCGTAGAGTTACACATCAAAGGTTCACGAAACCTTACTGCATGTCAAAGTAAGCAAGCTGGCCCAAAGGACATTGATATTCTTTATTGTGGAGGTGGTTGTGGCCAACGTGTGCGGAACTGTAGTGGCCGATACAATGAAGGTAATAGGAAGTGGTAGTGGTAGCTATTGGTGGTCCTAGTGGTTATAATGGATGAGGAGGTGCCCTATGGTGGTGGTGGTTGGTTGCTAAATGACCGAGTCGATCTCGAGTAACTCATGGAATTTACTAAAGTTGAAAAACTCTTCAAACAAAAACTCCACAAATAACGACGACACCACAGAAATAAAATTTTATTATATTTCATCTATAAAAGATAATATTTTATCATTATAATCAAAGCATTAGTAGCAAAGTGGTCGGTAACATCTTTTAAAGGGATAGTGGATAACATCCCCGTCTATTCGGGTTCTATTCACGGAGCGAGCATGTGGGCGATACCCCGACCATGGGTCGGCTTTCGAGTCGGTAAATCGTCGAAGATTAGTTGAGTGTCCATATGGAATCCCAAATACCTCGTCAACTTCGTGTCCGAACGTATGCGCGGGCTATTCTATTGTCATTAAGTTTGAGAATATTTTTACTTATATAACTTCATTGGGGTTACGCAAACAGTAACAAAGTTCCAAACGTATACAACTTTCACACACGAAGTCGCCGGCGAAGATCCTCCGATCAAATCCATGGCGAAGGAAGAATGCTCGGTTGCCGCTGATCTCATCAACTTCTTAAACGCTTCTCCAACAGCTTTCCATGCCGTTGGTAACTGCTTTTCTCTTTCTTTCCTTTCACAGATGTCGAAAATTGGAAAAATGAAACAATATATCGAATTGAAACCCTAGTTGATTGATTTCATCATCGATTTTGAAATGAAAACTGTTATTGCTTGATTACATCAAGTTTACGGATGTCGAAAATTGGAAAATGAAACAATATATATCGAATTGAAACCCTTGGTTGGTTGATTTGACTATAGATTTTGAAGGAAACTGCTATTAGTTGATTACATCAAGTTTGAGATGCAGTGAATTGAAATTATAACCGGATTGTATTGTATTTGCTACTTTGATCTGTAGACGAAGCCAAGAGGCAACTGAAAGTTGCTGGATATGAGCAAATTTTCGAAAGGGAGGATTGGAATTTACAAGCTGGAAAGAAGTATTTCTTCACTAGGAATTACTCTACCATTGTTGCGTTTGCCATCGGCAAAAAGTATGTGTTTGATCTGTTTTTTTCTTCTTTTTCATATATGCTGTGATTTAATGACTAGTTAAACTCGTGCATTTGGTACTCGAGAATCCGGTATTTCATATTTGTTGATGTTGAAATTTGAGAAAGAGTTGATGTATTGGAGTTCCTTTATGTTGGAGCATATAGTGTTTAAAGTAAGATGTCATCCCATATGTTTAGCTTAGGGTCTGTTTGTTAGCAGCTTAACAAGCTTACATCTTATTCAGTAGGGTATATATGACTGTTTGGTAGTGGCTTAATGATATAGAAAGTGGCTTATTCAGTAAGCTTTTAGGGGAGAGCTTTATGCTGAAAACAAAGTTTTTTTTTTTCCAAACATGTCTATCCCAAATTAAAAAACTCGCTCCTTTCATCTATGAAAAATACATTCCAAACAAAAACCTTTTCAATCTATACAGTCAGATTAATCCACTCAGGGCTTAATGGAAAACCAACAAAACAGCCTTAGTATTGCTAAATCAAAGGCCGTTTGAGACATTATTAGGAGCACTGTCTTTAGGATGTTGTTAATGTTACTGTAAATCTTTGGATTTGTTTTATGTTGGTAACAATTGTCTTCAAAGCTAAGCATCATTCCATATTATGTAGGTTGTTGTACTGCAATCAAAGGCTTTTTGAGACATCATAGGAACATTAAGTTTTGGGTTTTTAATGTTCGTGTTATTGCTTAGGTATGTTGCTGGAAATGGGTTCCACATAGTTGGCGCTCATACCGACAGTCCTTGTCTTAAATTGAAGCCTGTTTCAAAGGTAATTTGTCTTTGATTTTTATAAGTTATGAATCTCCTATTGGGTTTGTGTTGTTTTGTTGAAGTTTGATTTTGCTGCAAGAAATTGAGTGTGGTTTGATATATCTTCATTAGGTAACAAAAGGTGGTTATTTGGAAGTTGGCATTCAGACATATGGAGGTGGTTTGTGGCATACATGGTTTGATCGTGACTTAACTGTTGCTGGAAGAATGATTATTAGAGATGGAAAAGGCGATTCTGCGTCTTACTCGCACCGGCTTGTTAAAATTCAGGAGCCCATAATGCGAATCCCAACCCTGGCAATTCACCTGGATAGGTAGAACCTTAGGGGATGTAGAACCTTAGATTGATATTCATGCTTATGGTTATAACTTATAAATATGTTGGCTTTGTCTGGATAGGGGAGTTAATGATGGATTTAAGGTGAATGCACAAACTCATCTAGCTCCTGTCTTGGCGACATCTGTTAAGGTAATTATTTTTATCACTCTATTTGAATACAGTATTAGATAAGTGGTAATGCCTATATATAAAACTAATCCTCCTGCAAGAATGGAATGGATATTCCTGCTTAATGTCTAATGAGTTGAAATACAGGCTATTTTGTCCGACGCTAGGCACCTAGGCCACTTGTGTCCTTCTTTGCTACTTGCAATGTTATGCTAACACTGTTAGTTGGCCTTGTTAATATTGACTAGCTAAACACTCTAAAACTGGTACATTGTTGTATAAGGAAGGGTGTGTGTTATTATGTCCGGTGTGGAAATGATTTTATATTTGATTTGCTTTGGATTATACATGGAAAGGCATGATCTTAATTTTATGTAAATATATGGCTGATACAAACTACGAGTTATGGGTTGTAATTGAGTCTTCGTGGATTGATGGCATTGCCTTTTGTTTTTAAGCACCTTTCCCATCTTGTTCCCAGCTTATACTGTTTACTTTTTATACAGTTTTGCTTCTGCGTTTTAACACTCTTTCACACACTTTTCACATGCCATTGGTCTTCACGGAAACAACCGCTCTACTTTTGGGTTAGAGGTTGGGTCCGTGTCCCCCCGTTGGGCCAGGATCCACATGCGGGTGGGATATATTGTGTTCATTTGGTTTGGTTTTAGTTCTGCTCCTGCGTCTGCCTTATCCTTCCACTAACACATTTATGGTTTCTCCCTTGCTTTTTCCTGGGAGAATGTCCTTTATATACATAGTTCTTCAAGTTCCTATGAGATATTACTTGAAATGACAAGCTCTATTCCTGAGGACATATATCGGTGATTAATTCTTTATCTAACTCATTTACATTGGAGCTTTTGTCAGGCTGAGCTCAATAAAGTGGTTCCTGAGAATGGCCCAGATGGAAAGCCCAATGAAAAGCATCATTCTCTTCTTTTGCAGGTAGTGCACTTTGTTTATTATATATATTGCTTTTCTTTATCAATCTTCTGAGATCTGTTAGAAATTAATCGATCTTGGATGTACGAATTCTTGGTTTCCTTTTCTCTAGCTTCTTGCAGGCCAGGCTGGGTGTAAGCCAGATGACATTTGTGATTTTGAGTTACAAGCATGTGACACTCAACCAAGTATAATTGCTGGTGCCATGAAGGAGTTTGTATTCTCTGGAAGGCTTGACAATCTTTGTATGTCTTTCTGCTCTTTGAAGGTAACACTTGCTCCAAATATGAAAGGTTATATATGCATGCATGTATATTTATTTGGGGAAATATCTTTAGATGGTTGTAGAACTGGCTGGTTATCAAGAAACTTGTTCATCTATCTACTGGAATCTTTATCTTCTGTGCTAAACTTCTGTGCTTTCAGGCGTTAATAGATGCCACTGTGTCGGAAAAAAGTCTTGAAGACGAGAGTGGTGTAAGAATGGTGGCATTATTTGATCACGAGGAGGTTGGATCAAGTTCAGCTCAAGGAGCGGGATCTCCAATTATGTTTGATGCCTTATCCCGCATCACGACCTTCTTTTCCTCAGATTCACAGGTAAGAATGGCTTCGTATTCTAAATTTATCTGTAGAATGAAGTTCTCTGTTTCAAAAAAAATTACACATTATTCTAGAACAACGTGGTATCCTATGCCAGGATAGAGCTTAAAGTGGGTTTGGGGAAGACATGAATTTCAATCTCTAGTTTTTTGTACATCCTATTAAGGTTTACAAGGGAAAGACTGCATACAGGTACTTCTGTCCCCAATCCTTGCAAATGCTTGGTACATCCTAATCTGCAATAACGAATACCTCGCTCCTTAGAGGTGGGAAAAATACTCAGGTTTACAGGGGGAATGTGTATTTGAATCTAGTTTCAGTTTAATTTGGACACCTCACACCTATAAATCTATAACTATATTTTGGGCCTGTTTGATTGGTTTTCCATCAAGTCCTGTATGGATAAATTAGTCTGTGTGGATTAATCTCTCTGTATAGTTCAAGAAGGTTTTCCTTTTAGAGGTTTGTTCATAGATGGAAGGAGCTTGTTTTTTAATTGTCACGGGCAGGTCTGGGAAAACTTGGCTTTCTGCGTGAACCTTGAAGCGCCCTTCTAAAAGCTTACTGAATAAGTCACTTTCTATATCATTAAGCCACTAGCAAACGGTCATGTATAGCTGACCGGATAATTTTTGAGCCTCGTTAAGCTCATTAAGCTGTTAACAAACAGGCCCAAAGGCCCCTAGTCTTTTTGCTTTGTGTACGTTTTAGCTTTATACTCAAGGATGCGTTTTGGTAGTTAGACGCTGGATAGGGCTGGAAATGATAGGTGAGAGTGAGGTAGGAAGGTGAAAGAATTGTGGAAGGTTGTAGGGTGTTAATTTGACATGGGTAGTTTAGTAATTTGCCAAATTTACCTCATCTCCTTGATCTTTGTTCCGCCTATCTTGGTAGGATAGACAATGAATTTTTGTCCCACTTTGAATAGTCTTGTCCCACTCTAATGTCGCACCAAATGTGGAGTAACAAGTTTTTGATCTGTCATGCCCCGTGTATAGTTTGGCTAGATTTGGCTTAACATAACGTTGTTGAAGTTCTCCTTTGGGAAACAAAAATAAAGGTCATTACGTAATCAATTTGAAAAGCGTAGTAGCCGATATTTAGAAGCAATCACATAAGGAGTTTATTTCACATATGTTGATTTTTGATACATAATTTATTTGCATAAATTTGTGCAGTTACTAGAAAAAGCAATCCAAAAAAGCTTCCTAGTGTCTGCTGACATGGCGCATGCCCTGCATCCGAACTATATGGTTTGTTTCTTGTACCCATGCTTCGTTGATTCGTATTTTTTCATACAAGGCTTTATGTTTTTTCTAGAACCTTCCTATGCTCGTATGCTTATATGTTATTGCTTACCCATAACCAGCTTTAAAAAAAATAGATGCCTTTATGGCTTTATCTCTTTTTCACACTTTTGACAAGCCGCGAGTCTTCATGGAATCCACTGTAGGTATGTGTACATCTTACCCTTCCTGGACCCCACCCTGGGGCGGACCCAATGTAGAGCACACACTGTTTTGTTCCTCTGTCTGTGTAAAAAGTTATACAGTCGTCAAAAAGTGCCATCGTATCAATTTGTTGTGTGCCACCATTATATTTTGAAACTACAATGAGGACACATGTGTCCCTTGGTAGAGTTGGTTCGCAAAGCCTTTATTCCACTGCAGACCCAGGTTCGAGTTCTGTTAGAGTCATTTTCCTAGTTTTAGCTTTTACTTTCAGATTTATTATGTTTCTTAAAAACTTGCAATAACAGGACTTGAACACAAGACCTCACATTTGAAAAGCAAGGAACTAATCACTAGAGAGATTGATTTTATGAAAAATATCTATATACATGTTTCTTTTAATCAGATGGTGCCAGGGGTTGAAAAAATTTCTAGGTTCGCCTTTGACCCCACCTCCGGGTGGGATATACTGGCCTCGTTTGGTTTGATTTGGTTGACTTTATGTCGTACATGATTTCTTCTCAGGACAAACATGAAGAGAATCATCAACCCAAGCTGCACGGTGGGCTCGTGATTAAGCACAACGCGAACCAACGATACGCCACTAATGCTGTAACCGCCTTTATATTCCGTGAAATAGCAGCTAAGCACAACATTCCGGTTCAGGTTGGCCCGCTATACCTTTTTATTCTTTTTTGTTTTGTGTTCGGCATGGTTGAACAACCGTATTATTTGTTTATGTTATAGCTTCACTTCTCGTACACCACTACAACAAAGTCGGTTTTATAGGACACCAGATATATCTTAATATCCTAATAGACTGCGTTATAGAACTTAGGTTTACAGGAACAAATAAGTGTGCACCCTACTTAAAGGTTTTAAAATAAGTTGAAAGGACGTTTTTGGGCATCCCAACAAGCATTTTAGAACACTTCTGAAATAAAAATTTTATCAGGCCTTGTTTGTTTTTTCAATTTCAACTCAGACCCTTTGTTTTCTTTCCTTTTCAGAGCCTCTTGATAAATTAAGTGATAGGCTAGTCACTTAATTATCTCTTTTTTTCGTCCAACACCATTCTATCGATTTCAACGTCGATTTTAGCCCAGATGCACCCCAAATTTGCAAAAACGCAGAACGCTTAAATCGCTTTCTATAACATCTTGAAACGCGTAAATCGGGGCTTTGGTGTGAGAGAGAAGATTAAAACTCCACATCCTCACAACTCTGCCAACATCCTTCTTTTGTTTTTTTTTCATTACGTATTTAAGTTGAACTTTTTAGGGATAAAATAGACAATTATACATATTTAGACGTTTGTCAGTTTACAAAACAAACAGTCTATTGATTTTGATTTTAGATTTCAGACTTCAGCACCACCTCTTAAAAATCAGACTTCAGCACCTTTAGAAACACAAACACCACCTTAGTCTTTTATGTTTGTGTCTTATAAAAAAGCTAATGGGACACTGTTTCAAATTGTCCTAAAAAACTAGTTAAAAACACCCAAAAGTGTCGGTATACTATAAAGTCGAGTTTGTTTTATTGCGCAAAATATACAACCAAACGCCTTTTGGTACACGATCTTACATTCTTATTCACGTAAACCGCAAACTGGCCGAAGATTAAAGATGAACCCGCCATAATTATGTAAAACAAATATTTAATCTTCTTTTGATGTGACACAGGACTTTGTCGTTCGGAACGACATGCCATGTGGTTCGACCATCGGACCGATTCTGGCAAGTGGGACGGGGATTCGGACGGTTGATATCGGAGCCCCACAGTTGTCGATGCATAGCATAAGAGAGATGTGTGCAGTCGATGACGTGAAGCATTCTTACGACCATTTGAAGGCGTTCTATGAAGATTTCACTCGTCTTGATGCCAAGATCGCAATCGACGTTTAGGTCGGTCGAGCGGTCAAAACCTTCGGTTGATTGTGTTTCGGTTCCGGATCTCATACGTGGTTTACGAACCGTAGTTTGCTTTTGCACTCGTGTAACATCCAGTTTCTTAGTTGCATAGACACTTGTAGCGAATTGATTGGAGTTGGTCCGAAAAAATCCCGTCTTGCTTATTCTTCTTGTGTTTCGTTCATCGTTTGATGATCTTGTATGAAAGCTGTACATGCTGAGGGCTACTTCGGGATATTACAAATACAAGGGATGTCAACTAAAATACCGAAAAAGTCCCTTGAAATCTACAAAAAAAAAAATACTTCAAAGGATCATTTGAAATGGTAGGAATCAGCTAAAAACATATTGGACGATTTTAGAGTAGGGACGGAAACGGGATAGATAATAGGCGGGGAATGCACCCCTTGATCCCGACACCGTTTTATGTTCCCAATCGGAACCCGTTTAAGAGAAAAATAATGTAATTATTTTGAATGAAAAGAAAAAACGAGTTTTTATTTTTAAAATCAATAAATAAATTTCTATGTTTCGAAAACATATAATGACATAACCAACCATCTATTATCATTGTACATGATCCATTTAAAAGTATAAAGTTGTTAAACAACAAAAAGGACACTAATTGAATTATATATAAAAATATATATCAGGCTCGTAATACTATTCTTGATCCCGAACCCATTTCGGCTATGAAAAGCAATACCCATCCTCTCCTTGTTATCTGATTAGTTGGGGAATCCCCATCCCGTTATGGACAGGTATTTGTATCTGACCGACATGAAAATTTTCCATCACTACTTTGGAGACCTTAAAGGGTGCAACCACTTGATAAAAATCATGGATTCGATCATATTTAAACAACGTGGTTTTTTCAAATTGGTTGATTTTCATTATATCTGGAATAAACTTTCTGCTTCTTATACTCGATAAAAAAACTGAGTGATACTCCATTTCTTCTTATCTTCAACAACACTAATATTAACTTTTCCAAAAAAAACAACACTAATATTTAAAAAATAAAAATTTAATGTGACCAAACTAATGAAGATAACGATATTACAAATGGCGACTAGTGTGTAGCCGAAATGTTATTTTAATCAAAAGTAATAGAAATTGGAAATTTGGAACCTAACAATTGTTTATATTGCTTAAGCATATTTATGATGGGGAATAATTAAAAGAATAAATGCACTCATCTTTAGAATTCAATAATTTCAAGCATTGAAAGAAAAACTAATCAAATGTTTTAGTCACCTGCCACTAATATTTACATGACCAGTTCGTAAACAGGGGTGTGTAAAAAATTAACCGATCCAATCGTAACTGGCTGCTGATCCAATTATAAATGATCGAAAATGATGGATATTCAATTGTAATTGGATCGGATCGGATGGAAAAATTCAACAATTGGATCGGTTCTTGGATGACAGTCCAAAAACCGATAGGAACCGATCCAATTCACCATCCAATAAAAAACCAACCGACCCATCCAATTATCATTCCGATGCCCATCCATCCAATATTCATCCAGTTACTATCTGATGCCCCATCCAGTTATCATATGACGCTCATCCATCCAATACCCATCCAGTTATCATATGACACCCATCCATCCAATACCCATCTAGTTACTATCCAATTGTCATCCAATAAGATATAAATAATTAATATAAAATATGTATGACAAAACTTGGTGATTGTATGTTTCAACTTTTGAGTACTAGTTAATAATTATTGAATTGATGAAATTAAACATTATGCCATTATGGATTATTATATGAATTATTGTGGATTGAATTTAATACATTGGATGAATTAGATTAGATCATCCATCGAATGTCGGACGGATCTGATCCAGTTCGATTAATATTGGTTGGATCCAGTGGATGGACCCGAACCGATCCAATCATCTATTAAATTGAAAAAATCCAACATCCAATGGATGATTGGATCGGTTCGTTTCTCCTCACATCCATTAGATGTCAACCGATGGACACCCCTAGTTGCAAACTAGGGACACACCGAGTAAATTGCAATTTTGGTCTTTGTGGTTTGCCGTTTTCTTCATTTTGATTTTTACAAATATGGATGGAATTTAAGTTTTGTTAGTGAAAAAGACTAAAACTAAATATTTTTGTATATCGCAAGGGTTTTTTGCAATAAATTTTTTGTAAGAACCAAAACCAAATAAAACAACAAATCACAAACCACTAAAATCCAATGTTTTAAAAACCGGTTTTTTAGTTGAACCAGTGTAATGATTGGTTTCAGATTCACGATTCAATCATCGGTTCAACCGGTTTCAAGCATTTTTATGTATTTTTTCAATTTCCTACATACATATGTATATAGAACTAAGAATTTGATGTCCACAAGTTAAAACATTAAGAATACACATTATAATAAGTTTTGTACATCAATCCAAAATCATTAAAAAAACACATAATAACAAGTTTTACATCAATTCAAAAAATATTTTTAAAACTCAAAAAAGTAATTTAAAAAAAACCCCGGATCAACCGGTTTTTTACCGGTTGGTTCCATCGGTTCAACCGGTTTATCAATAAACCGGTCAGTTCATTGCAGTCCTTAAAACATCATAAACCTGGTTATATTTGAACTGGTCTTTTCATCGGTTCCCGGTTCAACCGGTTTGACTAGCCGATTCAACCCTATTTTTAAAGCATTGCCAAAATCACAATTTATTCAATTATACGTAATATATTTCTTATTTTTTAATAGAAAACTAGGAAAATGACAAAAAGATTAAATATACATTGTTTAATGTATAATGGGTTAGATCAACTCTAACTCTTAACATTAAAAAAAATACCAAATACACTTTATTGGTGGTCCTTAACACCAAAACGAAATTCATCTTCAACCACATTTCATTAAAAAAACACACATAAAATAACATTTGCTTTGTGAGGGTGAAAAGTATTAAGGGTGCGTTTGGTTGTGGAAAATTTTTCAATTTTTCAAAAAAAAGTTCATAAAAATTAAAATTTAGAAAACGCCTTTGGTTTATATAGTTTTCAAAAGTTTCCAAGAAAATCATTTTTTTTTGTTTTCTAACTTCTATGTAAATTAGAAAACCGATTTCAATAGTTTTCTAAAATTTTCTAAAATGGAGAATGAAAACTCTACCATTTCAACCAAACGTGTTTTCTAAAATTTTCATAGAAAACCCAAAACTCAATTCAAACTAGAAAAACGAAAACAGTTTTCCACAGCCAAACGCACCCTAAAAAACTCTAAAAATTGAAAATCGATGGGCCACGTGACTTTTGGTGTGTGAATACTATCACATCAAATATGGTGTCTTCCTCCCAAAACTTTTCTTGTCCTGCAAACTGTTCGATGATATACACCGTATGATAGGAGTCCATCACCGGCAAATCTGGTGATTTGGTCGTGTGATTGGAGTTGCTCTTAGGGTGAGAGGGACTAGGTTCAAAACAAAATGCATACCTAGCACAGGGACTAATTAAGTAATTGTTTTTATTTTACATTCCCAATCCATAACCTTTTACATACCACATGGACCAAAAATGTAAATTACTCAAAAAGTAGTTATATTTTATAACGAAGATTCGTACATGTGATTTCGTTATATTCTCGTTCGATGGAATCACGAAGAGTTAGTTGCAAACGAAAACTTCATACTCAGAGACGAAAATCCTCCGATCGAATCGATGGTGACGGAAGAATCCTCGGTTGCCAAAGATCTCGTCGACTTCTTAAACGCTTCTCCGACTGCTTTCCACGCCGTTGGTAACGCTAACTGCTTTTCTCTTTCCTTCTAATTTCACCGATGAGAAAAATTGGAAAAGGAATTGAAACCTGAGGAGGTGTTTGGCGAAAATAAGCTAGATTATAAGCCAATGTACATGTTTGGATGGACCATAAACTAGCTTATAAGCCAGTACATAATGGATCATAAGCTAGCTTATTGAAATGCTAGTTAGAACACTGTTTCAGAAGCTTTTTGTAGTTTTTTTTTCAATTATACTCTTATTAATATTAATTATTATGCCCCAAGATATCTTTTTTTGGTCATTTTACATACTCATAAGCTAGTTTTTGTCAAACATAATCTCTTCATAAGCTAGTTTATCAACAACTACTAGCTAGCTTATTAGTCAACAACTAGCTTATCACCTATCATCTAGTTTGCCAAACACAACCTAAGTAATCACTTGTTCGAAAATGTCGTGATTGATTTTTGAAGGAAACTGTTATTGGTTGATTATCTGTGAAGTTTGAGATGTAGTGAGTTTAGATTTTTAAGTCGATTTTATGTATTTACTACTGGGGGGTGTGTGTGTGTGTGTATCTGTTTTTTTGATCCGTAGACGAAGCCAAGAGGCGACTGAAAGTTTCCGGATACGAGCAAATTTTCGAAAGGGAGGGTTGGAATTTACAAGCCGGAAAGAAGTACTTCTTCACGAGGAATTACTCTACCATTGTTGCGTTTGCCATCGGCAAAAAGTACGTGTTCGACCCTTTTTAAAGACTAGTTAAAATCTTACCAACTAATAAATTACATAAATTAAGTCAGGACAACATGCTTTAACTGTCGATGAACTTGTCGGGATTAGTCGGGGTAAAGTCTCGAATACCCTTCAAAAAAAATAAAAAAAATTACATAAATTAATCATTATAGGTAAATTGATCAGTTAGTTAATTTTTTATTATTCAATTCGATCTTATCAAATGCAGAGCAAGTATTTCGTTATGCTTGTCTAGGCACCAAACTTGACTATTGGTGGTGCATCCGCACAAGACCTCCGATTTTCAAGAGCCCCATCCAAACATGTACCAAAAGTTAGCTTATTGAAACGTTACTTTGAGTAGTTTTTTAGGAGTTTTTTTCAATTATACTCTTATTAATATTAATTATTAAATTCAAAGATACCATTTTTGGTCATTTTACATACTCATAAGTTAGTTTTTGCGAAACATAATTTGTTCATAAACTAGCTTATCAGCTACTAGCTAGCTTATCAATCAACAACTACCTTATCAACTAGTTTCCCAAACATTGCCTGTATCTGTTAACTTATTATATATGAAAACAATATATGATTTTAATTAAAAATTAAGCTTTGGTTAAGATGATAAAAGGCACTCTTCTAACTATTCTATAGAGCCTTTAGGCTATTAATTTTTTATTTATGTTTTCTACCTGATAATTTTAACTTTGAAATCCAATTTTAGATTTTAGATGTTTATGGTTTTTAATCTAGTTATTTCATGTTACTTTATTTTAGAACTCATAATTATGTACAAAAAGTCAGTAGAAGAACATATTCAATCATTAACCAAAAAACCTAAAATATTATAGTTTTAGTTAATAACTTTATTTAGTTTATTAGTCATCTTTTTCAAAGAAATTATATTTTATTTAGTTTATTAGTCATCTTGTTTTAAAAGATCATAATTTATTTAGTTTATTAATCATGTGTTTCAAGATGTTATATTTTATTTCTTACAATTAATTAGGTTCTCTTTACAATTTGTGATTTACAACAGTTTTCTCCCTAATCCCTTCAACTTTATCACTATATTTTGGACTCAAAATTCAAACAAGATATTCATGCATTTAACAATAAGCTTCAAAGGTTAGTTTTCAATTAAAAATTTTCATTTGAAGTGATTTATTCTGATCTTTTTTATTAATTAGTTTTCGTCAACAAATTAAATATAAAAAATATACGGATATGAATTTAACGATGTCACGACCAATTTGCAAATTGCAATTTATTTAGAATTTGTTTATGATTAAACAAAATAAGCTTACTTGTAGGGTCACATTTATGCTTTTGCATGAGACCATCAGGGCTGACCCTGGTTGGAGCATATAGTGTTAAGGTGGCGTTTGGTTCAAACATCGAAATCTACAACAATGGTAGAGGGGGTGAATTCACTAAAACAATTTGTTTCTTCTTTCCCCTATGTTGAAAATAAGTTTTTCTTAACCTAAAAAAAACCCTATAAAAGTCGCTCGAAATCAACCAATTTTTCTTAAAAATCCTTTGAAAATGTTGAATTAGGCTAAAAGCACATCGATCGACTTTGCAGGGCTTAATCTACTTTAAAGATGTCCCCACTAAGTAGAAATTCTGGATCCGCCACGGACTGTCATGATGAAAAGGAATTGGAATTCCTTACTAAAACCCATACAACGGATCAAACCCATTCCAATTCCTTCATGTTTCAGTTGGATTATAACAAACCAAACGCCACCTTACATGGCATTCCATGTGTTTGTTTGAAACACTATACAACACGCTCCCTCTAACAGAGGCCAGACGGACACGGATTGTCCAAGAGTGTCGAGTTTATAGAGTGATAGACACTGGCATAGTGGCATTTATACCCTTGGAGAATACGTGAAACCTCCAAATTTAGTCTCCCAAAGAGCTCTTAAAGGAGGGAGGCTCTAACTTACATAGAGGAGAAAAGGTTAAAGTCTAGCCGATTTAGGACTCTAACATTAAACGTTGGTCTTATTGCTGAGGTACGTTGCCGGAAATGGGTTCATCGTAGTTGGCGCTCATACCGATAGTCCTTGTCTTAAACTGAAGCCTGTTTCAAAGGTAATTCATCTTTGATTCTTATAACTTATGAATCTCTTGTTGGGTCTGTTTTACTTTCTTTGACTTTGGTTTCACTAGCAGAAACCGAGTATGATATGAATATATACATATATCGGAAAACCGAGGAACACCCTCGTAGCCCTCCATCTGGACCGTATACACTTGTGCATACGGGTAATTTGAGTTGTTTTTGGGATTTTATGCATAAGTGCATTTTGCACCTATGCATATTACAAAATTACTCGTATGCACAAGTGCATATGGTCCAGAAGGAGGACTATGAAGGTGTTCCTCGATTTTCCGTTTATTTGAGGTTTTCCCTTGAACCTGACCGTATACACACACACACACATCTTCATCAGGTATCAAAAGGTGGTTATTTGGAAGTTGGTGTTCAGACATATGGAGGTGGTTTATGGCATACATGGTTTGATCGCAACTTAACGGTTGCTGGGAGAATGATTGTTAGAGACGGAAAAGGCGATTCAACATCTTACTCGCACCGGCTTGTTAGAATCAAGGAGCCAATAATGCGAATTCCGACCCTTGCAATTCACTTGGATCGGTAGTTTGTATTCGGTGAAAATGGTTAATCTTTGATTTTGTGTCATTTGTGGATTATAAATGTGTTGGTTTTGGTTTGATAGGAGTGTTAATGATGGATTCAAGGTGAATGCACAAACTCATCTTGCTCCCATCTTGGCAACATCCCTTAAGGTAATTGCTTTGATCACCCTAATTAGTATGTTTAATTGCCACCCATGAACCGAATCTCTGTTTGGTTCAGGCTGAGGAATGAAAATGATAGGAAACGAACTCATCCTCCCTCCCCCAAATTCTTTTATTATCATTCTCATTAATTACTGTTTAATTAGATGCTACTTTCTCTGATATCGGGCCGTGTTGGTGATTTTAGTAATTATCAAGCATTTTTTGTGTAATTGTGATTTACAAGGGATTGACTAGGTTACAAGGTAGACATAACTTGAGTCAGTGCGTGCAGAGCATACACTTACAAATGTTGCCCTGTCACCTTAGATGAGGTTTGCCCACGGAGCTTCTGAGCCGGCCTCTGATCCGTTTCGATCTTATCCATAAACAGTTATAATTGTTGTGCAGCAATATATTAACTGCCTAACTAAGTAACAGGGTGTTCACTTCCTTGGGGTTTTTTTTTTATTTATATTTAATGGTTTTCCCTTTTCTAAGCTTATATATGGGTGGGTGATTATGTAACCAACTCATTTACATTGGTGCTTTTGCCAGGCTGAGCTCAATAAAGTGTTTGGTAAGAATAGCCCAGATGGGAAAGGTATCCTTAGTGATGGAGGGAAGCCCAATGAAAGTAGCCAGAAGCATCATTCTCTCCTCTTGCAGGTAGTGGATTATATATATACACACAGAGCTTAGGTTCACGTGAGACCAAGTTGTTTTCGTAAGACGACTTTACGCATAAAACTTCACAACAAAACATTGTGAAGGTGAATAAAATTCGGATATTCATACTAAAAAAACACTATCGAGCTAAAAAAATCCAAAAGAAGGTAAAAAAAACGAAACCTTCACATCAAAAATAAATAATCCGAACCTTCACAGCAAAAATGCTGTGAAGGTAAAAAAAATCGAACCTTTCACATTAAAAAACACCGTGAACGTAACATTTACAGTGTTTTTACTATGATTGTTCGAATTTTTTTTAAGTTCACAGTGTTTTGCTGTGAAGTTTCATGTGAAAAATGTTGGTCTCACCGGTCTCATGTAAACAGCTTGGTCTCAG
The DNA here is from genome assembly GCA_001633085.1 of Carthamus tinctorius. Lineage (NCBI taxonomy): Eukaryota > Viridiplantae > Streptophyta > Magnoliopsida > Asterales > Asteraceae > Carthamus > Carthamus tinctorius. The sequence goes on from LUCG01289379.1 coordinate 17,075, forward strand.
GTGAACCTGACCCATACACACACATATATGTACATAGATATATAGACTTAGGTTTACGTGAGTCCAAACTGTTTCCGTAAGATTGGCGAGACCAAGACTTTACACATGAAACTTCATAGCAAAACAGTGTCAAGGTAAAAAACTTCGAACATTCATAGTGAAAAACACTGTCAAGGTAAAAAAATCCAAACCTTCACAGGAAAACACCGTGAAGGTAAAAAAAATCGAACCTTCACAGTAAAAAGCACCGTGAACGTAGCATTTACAGTGTTTTCACTATAAAGGTTCAAATCTTTTTACATTCAAAGTGTTCCGTTGTGAAGTTTCATGTATAAAGTCTTGGTCTCACCAGTCTCACGAAAACAACTTGGTCTATTGCTTTTCATGATCAATCTTGTGAGATCTGTTAGAAATTAATTTATGTTGGATATGTTAGCTTCTTGCAGGTGAGGCTGGGTGTAAACCAGATGACATTTGTGATTTTGAGTTACAAGCATGTGACACTCAACCAAGTATAATTGCTGGTGCCATGAAGGAGTTTGTATTCTCTGGAAGGCTTGACAATCTTTGTATGTCTTTCTGCTCTTTGAANCTAAAGGTAAGACTTAAGAAGCTGTCTGTGTGGATTAATCTGTATAGATTCAGGAAAAGTTTTGTTTGGAGGGTGGAACAAGTGGGTTTTTTAGTTGAGTGGAAGGTGCAGAGGAAATTTGGCTTTTTGCACGAAGCTCTCCTCCTCTACAAGTTTAGTGAATAAGCCACTTTCTGTACCATTAGTTGTCAAACACTATAAGACACAAAAAGAATGTATGAATATTCAATATTGCAATAGATTGCTTTATAAGACCAAACACTTGTCTGTCCTATATAAAAGTGTTGTAATAAGTTTATAAGACCCTTTGCGTAAGATTTTTAGGACACTTTTGAAACAAAAGGGTTCTATTAGTTCTTTTTTGTGCTAAACTTCCGTGGTTTCAGGCGTTAATAGACGCCACTGTGTCGGAAGAAAATCTTGGAGATGAGAGCGGTGTAAGAATGATGGCGTTATTTGATCACGAGGAGGTTGGATCGAGTTCAGCACAAGGAGCCGGGTCTCCGGTCATGTTTGATGCACTATCCCGCATCACAAGCTTCTTTTCCTCGGATTCACAGGTAAAAACACCTTCAGGGTCCGTTTGGTTTGCAAGAATGGGATGAGCGAGCTTAGGAGGATTTGAATTTCAGATCTATTCCAATCCCATGTTTGGGATTTTGTAGTAGTCAATTAATAGAAAGATAACTTAACTAATTTTATAAATTCTTCTATATCTTTTTTATAGATCTTGTAAGTTGTAGAAATAATGAAATTCAATTTCATTCTAAATCCTACAAACCGAACATACCTAAGATTTCAAATCCTTCCAATTCCAAATGCCTCAAAATCCATTCCATTATAGCAAGAGCCTCTCATATATATTTCACTTTTGTGTTGGAGTTTCATATACATTCTCTGCTTTAATTTGGTGCAGTTATTAGAAAGATCAATCCAAAAAAGCTTCCTGGTGTCCGTTGATATGGCGCACGCGTTGCATCCGAACTATATGGTTCGTATAGAGAGAGAGGGAGGTTTAGGGGAAAACCTCAACAAAACGAAAAACCAAGGAACACCCTCGTAGCCCTCCATCTGGACCGTATGCACTTGTGCATACGGGTAACTTGAGTTCTTTTGGGTTTTTATGCACAATCGCATTATGCACCTATGCATATGCACGTGTGCATAGTACAAAATTACCCGTATGCACAAGTGCATACGGTCCAGATGGAAGGCTATGAGGGTGTTCCTCGGTTTTCTGTTTATTTGAGGTTTTCCCTTGAACCTGACCCTATATATATAAAGTCAGGTTCAAACGAGAACAATATCTATTTAAAAGAACACACCAACCACCAAAATCATGTATAATTTTGTAAAAGAAACACTTAGACGACTTTACCCGCGAACAAAGTAGCGTGAATCATATATGATTTTGTACATGAATCATATCCGATTTTCTTAGTTCGCATGTTCTTTTAAATACTTACTGTTTTCGTCTGATCCTGCTTCTATATATCCAGATTTCCGTGACTAATATTCTTTTCATATAAAGCTTTATGCCTTTTTACTGGTGTTCACATAAACAACTGATCTACTAATGAGGTAGACGTTGGGTCTGTTTACATCTTATATCCTTTGTGACCCAACGTCTGGCTGGTAGACAAACCCAATATATATCCAGCCAGACGTTGGGTCACAAAGGATATAAGATGTAAACAGACCCAACGTCTGGCTGGATATATACTAGGTTTGTCTAATTTGACTTTTATGTCATGCATGATCTCTTCTCAGGACAAACATGAAGAGAGTCATCAACCCAAGTTGCACGGGGGGCTCGTGATTAAACACAATGCGAACCAACTATACGCCACTAATGCCGTAACTGCCTTTATACTCCGCGAAATAGCAGCCAAGCACAACCTTCCGATTCAGGTTGGTCCGCTACGCCTTTTCATTATTTTTCTTTGTGTTCAGCCTGGTTGAAAGATCGTAACATTTGGTTCTGTTTATTAGACGTCAAATAGGTCTAAATGATCTAATAGGTTGATTTATAACGTGGATAGGTTGATTCCTATGTAAAGTTGTTACGGTGAATTGATAAGACATTTTTGTGCGTACTTTTAAGTTTATTAAAACACTAAAACTTCTTATTAGCAAATTTGATATGACATTATCTGAAAAAGTATCTTATAAAAACGAGTGATCTATTAAAAATCTGTTTTTTAGAAGTTCCTATAAGAAAAGCTAATAAAATACTTTATTTCAATACTATCATGAATAACTTGGACGTCCAAAAACATCATTTTTCAACGTGTTTTAACACTTTTACATATGACACACAGTTATTTGGTGTTATAAACTGAAGTCCTGTAAAGTTGTTTATTAGGCACAACTAGACATATTTGACATAACCAATCTACTAGCTATAGGTCCCCCAATCCTAGTTTTCCATCCTAATCTTTCGTCTCCTAGTGCTCCTAGCTAGAGGTGGGCAAAAGTCGGGTTGGGGCTTTGATCGGGCCTCATAAAGACCAGGCTTTTTGGGCCTTTGTTTGATCGGGCTTAGGCAGGGCCGGGCCTTGAGTTTCATACCCAGGCCCGTTATATGTGAAAAAGCCCAAATATTAAAGCCCGGGCCTTGAAGGACCGATTTTTTTTCTCCTTTTCTAACTTATAAAATTACATTTATTTTATGATTCCAATAATAATGATAATATACAATATAAACCAGATTTATTTTATAATTCTAAAATCTAAACTATAAATTAAATTTATTTTATAAACCTAAATCTTAAACAAATTTATTTTAAACTACTAAAACTAAACTATATAAAACAAATATACTAAAAAATACATTTATTACAATTATAGTAATTTAATATACATCCAAATCAAATAATTCAATATTAATACATTTATAATAATTGCGATTTTGCCACTCAACCCGGCCGGGCCGGGCTTGGGCCTTGAACCGGGCATTCCGGGCCATCGGGATCGGGCTGGGCCGGACTTTCAAAACATCCAAAATACAGCCCGGTCCGGGTCTGGCGGGCCATATCCGGGCCTTGGTCGGGCCGGACTTTTCTTTGGGTCGGACCGGACTTTTTGTTCGGATGCTCATCTCTACTCCTATCTGTGGTCATGTCATAAGAAATATATGAGGCTTAGGGGACGTTTACTAAACACTTACCCTGGTAAGCGTTTATCAGTTCAATTATCTTACCGGGTAAATCATTGCATACAGTACCGTTTTGATAGACTACAGTTTTACTCGATAAAGTAAGTTATAGCGTCGAATCTTACTGGTAAGCACTTATTGGAAAAGCATTTGGGTAAACGGCTCCTTAATCAAGTAAACTTTATCTAACGTAGGACTACGTTATTCGAAACGACATGCCATGCGGTTCGACTATAGGACCGATTGTAGCAAGTGGGATAGGGATTCGGACGGTCGATATCGGAGTCCCACAACTGTCGATGCACAGCATAAGAGAGATGTGTGCAGTCGATGACGTGAAGCATGCTTACGACCATTTGAAGGCATTCTATGAAGATTTCACTCGTCTTGATGCCAAGCTCGCAGTCGACATTTAGGTCGATTGAGTGGTCAACAACCTTCAGTTGTTCGTGTTTCAATTTCCGAACTCGTATTTCACAAACTTCGTATATATTTTCGAGTGAAATGTATTGGATCGGTTTGGTTTGTACATGGTAAATAAAGGTGGTGATCTGTGTTGATAAACATTTGATAAATCAACCTTAATCTTGATTAGTTTAGTTTTAAATTTGTAATGGCTAACTAATAAATGGTTAACCATGAAATGGCCACTTAAACTTGTACATTAACTTAATTTAGAAATATTTGGGGATTATTTTGTTCAAATAAGTGTCCTATAACCTAATCATTCAAAATCGAGAAGGCTGTAGGGTTTTATGGACTTTTTTGCTTTAAAAAACTATACAAAATATTAAAAAAAAAAAAGCTTCAAGGGTACCGAAATACTTATCAACCATTGGATCTAGAAAATAGATGATTTGATTTCGAACATTAGTTATCTACAAGTCTCCATGATTATAAATTTAGTTTTAAAAAATAATATGGGTTATAGATGGTTAGGATTCATGTACTTTTTTCATTATTAAAGGGGCCGTTTATCCAAATGTTTATCATGTGAGCACTTAGCAATAAAAGTCGACACATTAAGGGGACTGCTACTAAACGCTTACCTGCATAAGCGCTTACCAATGTCATTTACCTTGTTGATTATGTCAAAGACCGAGAAACTTATGTAGACAAGAGCCAAAGAGTGAGAGTCCTACCTAGAAAGCACTAAGTAGTTGAATATGAATCTCTTAGGCTATTAGTACCGGCTTACTACTACCCTCATACTCATACTGCCACGTCAGCTTTACACTCACCTTACCCTCAATAGGAGTACTACTAGCCTCACTACTCTTAATCTTTTTTTAGATCTTAATATATATATATATAGAGAAAGGTTCATGCGAGAATAGCAACAATTTAAAAGAATAAGAGAAT
>LUCG01289408.1:0-14633 GCA_001633085.1 Carthamus tinctorius
TCCCCCAATTTAACCGACACATGCCCCACCCTAAATGCACACTCACATGCCATACGTATGATCATGATCATATAAAAGATTTGCAAGGAAAATCATTTCTTAAAAGTTATGTAATAGAAACTCACCTGTTATCTGTGCTTAATGCCACACCGAAAGGACTTGCTTCACTACCGAACACCTAAATTACACGATGTAATCAAGTTTCAACCCTACAACTATCCTCTAAAATTACTCCTTAAAGTCATAAGAGAAACCCTAAACCGAACCCTCGATCCTAGCCCCGAAAGACGAACGAACCACAACCCACTAGCACCAACTAGACCTCGTCGCTAGTGGTAGCGCAGGTTGACTCGTGCGGAGCTCTAGTCGACCTGCATAGCCCAAAATGACCATTTTCACCCACCTACAAAATACAACTTCTCAGACCTCGATTTCAAGTCAAAACACTATAAGATCTGGGATTTTTATCAACTCTAACCTCAAATGAAACATCCAACCACAACTTAATTCATTAATCTTAGAGGATTCATCTTCATCAAAACCCAAAATTTGAAGAACACCCAAAGTCATACCATTAGCGGTGGTTTTAAGCAAAAACTAGCAATTGAGGATCATTCTTGAAAAATCACATTGCCTAAGTGTTGGGTTTTATTGCGATTTTGTAACTGTAAATGCAGCGAAAAATAAAAAATCTTTGGTTACGATAGTTTAGAAAACTTTTCTAAATTAAAACTCAATCAAATCCAATGATGCGTTTAATTAAAATATCACATACCGTATGGTGTTCAGAATTGTACCTTTTGTAAATTTGACGAGATTTTAGGAGCACCAAGAAACCATAGTAGGTTTCCTCTATGGTAGTCCACACACGAACATGTTTTCCGCCTTCACCGGGTGCTAGCCCAAGAACCCTAGATCTATGTGTGTTTTATAGCAAAGAAAAAGTTTCTTTTCTATATTTCTCTGAGAAACTAAACTCTAATTGAATTGTTTGATTAAAGGTTTAGCCTAACACCCTATTTGTACGAGAAGAATTATAGATGAACTATAATTCGAAAAGGTTTAAATAAGGTTTAGTAATTATCTTTAATATTCAAATTACAATATAAATATATAATTATCTTTTAAACTTTAAATATAAGTATATATATATATACACACAATTACAAATAACACCTCGTAATTAACATGATTACGTTTTCTCCCTATAATTATCATAATTACAGTTCTAACACACACATATATAATTATTCTTCAAGAATATTATGTCATTTATCAACTTGATTTAATTAGGGGTTCTAAAGATTGGAGTAAACGTATTCTTTGTGTGCAACCCTATAGGTTTACATACTCCTTAGCAACATCCATGTGTAACACATATGATATATCGTGGACATATAATAACTTACTAAGCCTTTCCAAACCAAATCCCAACTCAAAAAGGTCAAAACCCCTAAAACTTAAACTACCAAAGCATTTAGAATAAAAAAGATGACATAAGATGATGCTTACCTTTTGAAAGATGATGAAAATCCCCAAAGGCTTGCTTTCTCCTCTTCTAATTTTTCCAAAAATGGTTTCCATGTTCTTCAAGCTCTTCTCATGCGTATGAAATGAGAAGGGTTTAGGGTTTTTACCCTTCCCTTTGCCAACTTACCAATTTACCCTTGCAGCCAAAGCTTATTTACAAAATTGTCACTCCACCTTTTATTACCTAATTAAATTAGAGTTAAGGTTATTACAACTAAAAATATAGAAAGAAAGTATGTGACAGAATATTAAAGAAAAAAAAGGAGAAAAGAGGTTTAATTATATAAAAATATATTTTTCAACTAATTTTTGTGATTTAAATTGTATCTCATACGTCTCATAAATTAGTTAGTGCTTAAAAGAAGTCCATCGACTATATACTTTCTAAAATACCCATTAAGAATATAATAAATTAACCACCTCATGTGTGATGTTCTCGTAATGATCAAAGGATTAGTGTAATCTCATTTTTCTAGGTTTGAAATCAGACACTACCAGAGTCTTTTAGGTCAACGTAGGTTCATTCCCAACGACTCTAAACCATTTAGAGTCGACCAATGAATTAATTAATGCACGTAAGTTGATCCAAAAACCTATAATTAAAAAAGCAAATATTAAGTTTTTTTTAATGTTTTTCCCTACTTAAACCCATTTATGAAACCTTTAAAATTTATTTTAACACTAATTATCAAGTCTAAAATCATTGAATATCTCCAATCATACTACATACATTTACATTAAAATGTAAGAAATTATTTGTCTAAATATTAGTATAAAATTATTCTTTTTTGTAGCTCTTTTTTAGATTTTACTCAAAGATATACATTTCTTTTTTTGTTACATTTTTATTTTGAAAAGACATCAAATGAATTATTAAGGAAAAGGAGTCACAACAAATATGACGAAACCCCATCTGCAAAAAAAATAAAAACTGTGAGATGTAGTATAAACGAGGGGATGAGAAAAAACTGGCAAGCACATTAACGTCGAAAGAAAACTAACACACCACTTTTTGTTACTTTTTAAAATAATTAACACTTTTCTAATTATTAATATAATAATAAAATGATATAAAAAATATCTTAAGAACTCTTTATATGTAAGAAACGACTTATTAAAAGCCACTAAAAACCAAGGCAAATACTTTATATTGTATCACTTATTATGTTTATTTTAACTTTTAATATGTAAAATGAAATATGCAATAAATATAATGAAATAATATGAAACTTTTTATATGCAACTAATTTTACAAACGATAAAAAATAGCTTAAAAATGTTTTTATATTAATAGTTTTATAAACCAATATAAATATGAGAATTTAAATTATTAGTTTCTTTGAGTTAGAAATTAATTTATAAACAAAACAAAAATACATGGAATTGCATAATTTAGTAATTATTTTATATGTTAAATAAAAAATCATTATGTTTGAGCAAAAATCTAATTGCCAACAATTCTCACAAGCGCTTTACAAAAATGGTCCTTGAGAACTAAGGGATGAGATTAAGATCAGACAATATCAATTTAGACCAAACTTGTTGGTATCGAAAATTTTTAGGACTAAAAAGTAAGAACGAAAATTGAATCATATATATTGGTTTCGTTTCGTTTTTTGGAATGGAAAATTTGGTACAATGACCATTTATGACCGAAAGTATGAAAATGTATCAAAAGTAATCCAAATCAATCGCAAATCAAAATATATTCGTAATGTTTGAAACATGTTTCAAAACCAATCCCAAACAATCAAAAGTTCAATAATCAAATGGATGTAAATACTTATGAAGAAGGTTTGGGTAGTTTAGAAAATCGTAAAAAAAGACAGTGTTAGTTTATTTAGAAGATGATATGCATACTTAAAGAATTAAAAAAAATTGTCTCTTAATATTATTGTTCGGTTTTGGATTTGTTGAGAAATCCCTGAATACCAATTTTGTCGAGTACTTGGAACTTAATATTGGATTGAATACATGGTACCAGTTCAGCTTCGATACAATACCAGTTCAGCTCGGGAAATGGTCATCAAGACTCGTTCCTATTGAGAACTACATATAAGAAAATAGACTTATAATCATGTGAGATCAAACTGTTTTCGTGAGATCAATATGACCAAGTTTTTACACTTGAAACTTCACAGCAAAACACTGTGAAGGTAACTTTCAAATGTTTTGTTGTGAAGGTTCATACTTCTTTTTACTTTCATAATGTTTTACTATGAAGTTTTAAGTGTAAAAACTTGGTTTCACTAGTCTCACGAGAACATGTTAGTCTCACTTGAACCTGACCCTAAGAAGATATTTTAAAACGATAGAGGCTAGCAAAGTAGTTCAAACCTGTTTCCCACATGATTCGTACTTAAATCTATTATGTAGTTGAGCAAATTCATATTGCCAGTTTGTCACTGAGTTATACACCACAAACAAATCAGTATACTGATATTAGTTCATAAATCAATAATTTTTTAGTATTAATTACAGTACTTTTGTTAAAGTTAATTAAAATATAATCATGCAAGTGACATAATACTGAAGAAAACATCATACATTATACCTTTTTAAATTGATGTAATACCCACCGAATAGAGATTGATTCAAGAACGAAGACCTCTTGTAATTTGTTTAACTTTTATTTCCATCAAAATTCAACCTATATTAATATTACCTCATAAATAAATATATTTTAATTAAAACATAACTACAATATATAATTTAATTACAATATTTCATATTATATTATGGTGACTTAAAAAATAATAATTATTATTAAAAAGAAATTAATTTTTAGGCATTTAAAAATACCATTAAACATCATAACCATTTTTTCTCAAAACCTTTAAAATTGTCAATTTTTTCACTAAAAACAACATCTGCTAATAGCAGAGGTGGGTTAAAAACGTAAAAGTCTATTATTCAGGGGCCAAATGTGTATGTCGTTTAGGGACCAAAAGTGTAATTTTTAAATCATCTCTGCTGTTAGCGGATGATGTTTTAATGAAAAAGTTTGTTATTTTAAAAGTTTTTAGAAGAAAATGATTAAAAGATGTTAAGAATATTTTTAAATGGCTAAAAAATTTATTTTTTTATTATTAAATTGATATTATATCTAACAAAATAATTATAAATTATACCATTTTAAAATTGATGCGATGCCTACAAAATTGGGATTGATGTTAGGATGAAAGTCTCTCTTTTTATCCTTTTCCAAGTCATTTTCATCTAAATCAACTATATATGTTAAGGGGTTGTTTGTTTACCTTTTAACAGTTTTATAGGAATGTAAATGAGTCGAGCTACTCGAGCTCGGATTGTTAAAAGTTCGAAACGAACCGAGCCTTAACGAGTTTGAGCTCAAGCTTGAGCCTAGGTTAAAGCTCATTTAATAAACAAGTCGAGCTCGAGCTCCAAAGAGTGGGCTCGTTTAAGCTCCCGAGCCTAAACGAGCTCAATATATAATATAATATATATCTTATATGTTTAATTTTAATATTTATATATATTATTTTATTAAAAAAAATCAAAATAATACCTGAGCCTAAATGAGCATAGCTTAAACGAGCCTAAGCGAGTCGACCCCGAGCTTCATAAATCTTAAACAAGCCGAGCTCGAGCTTAACATCACAAGCTCTAAACGAGCCGAACTCGAGCTTAAGAAAACCTAAACGAGTCCGGCTCAATAAGTGTCTGGCTCGGCTCGTTTAAATCCCTACAGTTTCATTAAGAGGTAGTCTCTGCATCGTTAAAAGGTAGATCTTGTTTGGCAAAAAAATAAACTACCCCTTAATAGTTCAAAAATCCTCTGTATGATTTTGTATATTGGACATCCCTTAACTATTCAGAGCCCTAATTTCATCATCAACAATTACCAAGTCATCATATTTCATTTTGCACCATATCATAAGAGCCTCTTTAATCATTCCAGCCACTTGATCATCCAGTACCAAACCATTTAACAACTGCCAAACGGCTCCTAAGATTAATCCATAAATTATTAATTTTTTTTAATTACTAACTAAACATATATAATTCTAATTTAACTATTTTATAAAAAGTTAATTAAACATAATTGTTTAACTGATATAATATTCAAAAATGAAATTGATGTGACACCTTCAAAATTATTTATACTTTTATCAAAAACAAATTTTGTTTTTTGTGGGATGAGGATACAATCATCATTAAAAAGAGTATAAACAAATTCAAACATGGAGACAAAAAGTAAAAAAAATAAAAAAATAAAAAAATAAAGAAAAAGCAAAATCTTGACTCCTGCTTTTCTTTCTTCATCAACAACAACATCCTCCCCTCCTCTCATATCCATCTTTCCTTTTTTTCACCTCTCTCTCTCTCTTTTTCATTCTTCAATAATCTTTACACATATACATACATTATATATCTATAATATATATATACATACAATCAATCACTGTCTTTTCTTTTTTCTTTATAATTCTGTTTCTCCTTCATCGCATTTTACATACAAATTAATCGCATTCTTGAAACAAATCTTTGTGTTTTCTTTCTTTATTTTGGTTCATCAATCGGCGTTATTTGATATGCCCAATTGAAATATTAGCGAAGCGTGTGATCTTTGATCAATTTGGCTTTCATGGTGGTTTGGAATTTTAGTGGGTGTTGAAGAATTAGGGTTCGTAGATTTCATAATTATGTAGTTTTTGGGTTAAATTAAAGATTAGGGTCTGTTAATTTTTCTTGATGTTTAATTGGGTATTTTTAATTTTTGGTTTTATGGGTTGATATGATCGGTTGTTGATTTTGTTTGATTTTGATGAAATTGATCAAGCGGGGGATAACTTTTTCCAGACCCTAATTGAGGTGTAATTAGGTATATATATATATATAGATATATATATTTATAGATCTGAGTGGTGTTTTTTTTTGGTTAAATTGGGGAGTTGATTGAAGAAACCATCATGGATCATATTGTTGGTGGGAAGTTTAAGCTTGGAAGGAAAATTGGGAGTGGATCCTTTGGTGAACTCTATTTAGGTATAATTCTGATTTTTTTTGAGAAATCAATTGCAATTATTATATATATATGTATCTATATATATAGGTTGGGTTCATGTGATTCGTAAGACCGAACCTTAATAGCAAAACATTGTCATGTAAAGAAAACCCGAACCCTTCACAACAAAAACATTGTGAAGGTATGTGAAGTTTCAGTGTTATTTTTGTGGTCTTGTGGAAACAGGCTAGTCTCACATGATCGTGTATATATATATATATATGTGTGTGTGTGTGTGTGTGTGCGTGTGTGTGCGTGCGTGTATGTAGCCGAAGTAGTGTGTGAGAATAGGAGTTAAGGTGAAAAATGTAAGAAGGGATTTTAACCGTTGATCATTTTACTTAGTGTTTATATAATGGTTCAGACTAAATCTCCAAATAACCCATGGATTAGCTTAGAAGGGTATTTTCAGTTGATTTTCAATTAGGATTGATCAAAGGGTGGAGATCCCTTCATACCCTTTTCATGATAGCTACTATTGTTACAGAAAACCAACTCTATATATACATGTATATAATAAATGTGCGTGAGTGTGTTTCTTGTTTGTTGATTATCCTTCTTGTTTGATGATATCGCAGGTGTCAATATTCAAAGTGGAGAAGAAGTAGCCGTTAAACTGGTATTGACTTCCATTCATGATAGTTTTGGTGTTTATGATTGTTTGATTGATTACGAGTAATTGGATCTCGAACCATTGTTCTTGCAGAAATGGGAAAAAGAGAAAACACACACACACACACACACACACACTCTTTTTTGCAAAAAGAAAGCACAATTTGCACAAAAAATGTGAAGTATGGTTGCATATATGATTTCACAACATGTCCAAAATCACTAAATCTTGCATACTATTATGTTAGTTTGCCAATCATTTAGTAATCTTTTTTCGTGCAAGAGTAGAGCGCTTGTTTTCATGAAAAACCACGCCTTGTGAAAAAAATTGTGATGTTAGTTATCTTAAGCATGGTTTAGAAATCTCTCGTTAGCTTAAGGAGTTATCATTTATTGGTTGTTATCGTCAGGGCCCCATGGGATTAGTCGAGGTGCACTCAAGCTTCCCAGACACCTATAGTTACCAAGACAAACTTAAGGACTTCTCGTTTGAAGTTTTTGAAAGATATAACTTTGCGTAATGCACATAGATTAGCAAAAGTTTGAATCTTTTGCTTACTGAACCAAAAAGCCTTTTTGGTGTCACTTGTATTTCCAAAGGAGACATGCAAACCCTCTTATGGCTAAGCCCTTAGAGTTTGTATGGGTGTGGGTGTGGGTGTGGGGGGGGGGGATTAAAGGTTGTAACTCATTTTTTTCTTATTTAAACATATAGGAATCCGCGAAGACGAGGCATCCTCAACTTCATTATGAATCAAAAGTATATAGGCTTCTCCAAGGAGGAAGTGAGTTACTATTCTCTTTAACTTGGGAATTTGTCGAGAGTGTGGGTGTGTGTATATATATGGTCCAGTTCAAGGGAAAACCTCAAAAAAAAAACCCCGGAAGACTGAGGAACCCCCTTGTAGCCCTTCATCTGGACCATATGCACTTGTGCATAGAAGTAATTTGTAATATCCACACGTGCATAACATAAAAACCAAAAACCAACTTAATTTACTTCTATGCACAAGTGCATATGGTCTAGATGAAGGGTTACGATGGTGTTCCTCAGTTTTCCCTTTTTTGAGGTTTTCCGTTGCACCTCCCTCTACATACATATATATGAGAAAGTTCTGTTGAGAACCATAAATATTTTGAGAACTTGTTTCATGTATTATTTGTAACGAATAACCATGTGTTTTCATTATGAATAATTTTTGTCATGAATATCCATCCCAACATTCATCATGAATAGTTGGGTTCTCAAAATATTTAAGGTTCTCCTTTAAACACCCCCCCCCCATATATATATGTATGTCTGTGTGTATTCATATTAGTTTCACAAGGTTATATATTTGACTCATCGCTTTTACGACGAACCATCACACATGCTTTCGTCATTTCTTGCCATTTAACCGCATCATTTATCTGTGTTGTCAATGAAGCCGGAATACCCAACCTCAAGTGGTTTGGCGTTGAGGGTGAGTACAATATCATGGTTATTGACCTTCTTGGACCAAGCCTTGAAGACCTTTTCAACTACTGTAATAGAAAGTTCACCTTGAAAACCGTCCTAATGCTTGCCGACCAATTAGTAAGTGTTCATGATCAAATGTCTTTATAAAGACCATTCTTCAACTTATAAATCATTTCTCATTCACGTTGATGATCTTTCAGATAAATAGAGTTGAGTACGTGCATGCAAGGGGTTTTCTTCACCGTGACTTGAAGCCCGATAATTTTCTCATGGGCCTCGGTCGCAAAGCGAATCAGGTAATTTCCATAGGTTGTTAGTTTCAGTCTCCTTAGGGTTATTGGTTGTTATCTTTAGGGCCACCGGGGATTTTCCTGTTATCTTCACTCTTCAGGGTCCCATATGGGATTAGTCGAGGAGTGTGCAAACCCAGACACCCACAGTTTCCCAAAAAAGATGGTTTGACGATCGATCTTTTGGTGGTTTTTTTGGAAGGGTGTCTTGGCATGCCAATATCGACAAATTATAGCTATAAGACATTAGCCTTGATAAACTCAGTGGCCACAATTGTTGTGGAAACCTGGAATTGAACCTTGTGCAGATGGGATATTCCACCACATCCCCCTGAGTCTCAACCAGTACGCCACAAACCCTTGTTAGTGTTGAAATGGAAAAATGCACAACCGTTCCTTTGCATTTTCCAAAGAGGCCGTTTTTATGATTTGAGTGTCATAAAGGAGTAATATTACGAGTTGCTCAAAAGGCTCATTTTTTGGGTAAATTGCAGTTAAATTATGTTAAAACACTTTGTAAACCCACTTTGGATATCTTTTCACGGTTTTTTCTTATGATAGGTGTACGCAATTGATTTTGGGCTCGCGAAGAAATACAGGGATCTTCAAACTCATAAACACATACCGTATAGGTAACTTATCTTTCCACATGGTTCTTTCTTTTGCAGAGTGGTTTTTTTCACATGAAAATTGCTACATTTGACTTGACACAATTGGCCCCCAAGACGAAGTTTATATGGTTACCAATAACTTCCAACCGTAAACTTGAGGCCCATAGGTTGCTTGTTCAAGTCTCCTTAGTGTCACTAGGGATGTTCATGGTTGTTTTCTTTAGGTCCTTTGAGATTAGTAGAGATGCGTGTAAGCTGGCCATGACACCCATAGTTACTCAAAAAAAACTTCTAATCGTAGTTTTATTTGATTTTTTTAGAAGTAATATAATGTTTATATACGACAAATGCAACGAATAAACTTACACACCCTCCTCACCTTTGGTGATGTTTGAACCCCTAATCTCTGGGCCCATGCCTTCTAATCCCAATATTCAGTAAGCAAAAACAAATTCCGTTTGTCGGCTTGAAATCTTTCCAACACTAAATATTGTCTATTTTTCCGTTTAAAAGAAATATTATTTGTTTACGCTCATACCCGTTTGTCTATTTGCACTCGTTGGAAGGTGTTGTTGGTATCTATATATATATATATATATATATATATTTGATTGTGAACTCGTTTGAAAATTGTCAGGGAAAACAAGAATCTCACGGGCACGGCTCGCTATGCTAGTGTCAACACTCATCTTGGAGTCGGTGAGCGATTCATAAAATTTGGAGTATTCTTATAACGAAAGATAGGTTTTTAAAAGCTTTTTATATCATGTAAAGATTCGATCTTTTTCTGTTAATGTGCAGAGCAAAGTAGACGGGATGATCTTGAATCTCTTGGTTACGTTCTTATGTATTTTCTTAGAGGAAGGTGAGACAATGAAGTTTGTCGTTATTTGTTGGTCAGTTTTTTTTCCCTTTCTGTGTTTTGCATGCGGATTTGATTCGTGGTTGTGTTTTGCATTAGCCTTCCTTGGCAGGGACTGAAAGCGGGAAATAAGAAGCAGAAATACGACAAGATCAGCGAAAAGAAAATGTTGACTCCGATAGAGGTAATGTAAGATTGTGTAAATATAAATTTATTCACATATACACGTGTATATGGGTCAGGAGAAAACTGCAAAAAGAGGAAATGAAAAAAACTAAGGAACATCCTAGTAATTGTTCATTTGGGCGGTATGCACATGTGCATCCAAGTAATTTGTCCAGTATGCACATGTGAATAACATGCACACATGCATAAAAGCCAAAAAACAACTTCATTTACTTGTATGCACGTGTACATACCATCCAAATGAATTGTTACTAGGATGTTACCTGATGTTTTCATTTATCAGGGTTCAGGGGGGTTTTCCGTTAACCTCCCTCTATGTGTATGTGTGTGGGCACCGCTTCATTTGAGAACAGCGAGAACAAAATATTCATAGAGTAGGGAAAAATGCAACAATGTTTGGTTTAGTTCCTATATAATGCAAGTGTGTAATGAAGAATTTTTTTTCCTCAATTGATGTAATAAAGTTTCAAAACTAGCTATTTTGTACCCATTTTGACCGATAATTTGCTGAATTTTGTAACATTTAATAACGTGGATCCCTTTTTATTAAAGGTTTACAAAAGGGTTACGTTGAAGTTGAGTATAAATTTGACATCCATGTCATCAAATATTACAAGATCAGGGTAAATAATAGAAAAAAGTTTGAATTTTCAATTTTGTTGTATTAAATAGGAAAAGTTTTGTTGTATTAGATAGGAAAATTTGAAACTGTTATATTTATCGAGGAAGAAAAAAAAATCTTTGTTACACTAAATAGGAACTAATACAAACCTCCTTAGATTTTGACACATTTCACCCTAATGAATGTCATGCATATTCATAATGAATGTCATCAATATTCATAATGAATATCATGTTTATTCATCGTGAATTCATTAGGAATTTTCAGTTCCTCGGTTCTCGAAATGTTTACAGTTCCTGTATATCCCTTTTGTTTGATAGGTACTATGTAAATCATATCCATCGGAGTTCATATCGTACTTCCACTATTGTCGATCGTTGAGATTTGAGGATAAACCGGACTATTCGTACTTGAAGAGGCTTTTCCGGGACTTATTTATTCGTGAAGGTGAATGCTCGACCATCCTTAACAACTTGATTTATCGAACTCATTTTTTGATCGATATTTTTATTTAACAACTCTAAATGTTGGTATTTTAGGCTATCAGTTTGACTATGTTTTCGATTGGACTGTATTGAAGTATCCTCAAATAGGTGCCAGAGGACGGGTGAGCGCCATAAAAGTATTTTGAGTAAACCATGATTTTAGTCCCTGTGGTTTGCTATAAATTGTGATTTTCGTTCTTATGGTTTCGAAATTGCGGTTTCCGTCCCTATGGTTTGTTTATTATTGTTATTTTCGTCCCTGAAATAATTCCTACCTTTAAAGTACAACGGACTAAAATAGTAAAGAATTTTAAACCACAAGGACCTAAACCATAATAAGTTGGAAATCATAAGGACGAAAATAACAAACCATAGGGATGAAAATCACAATTTTTGACAAATCATAGGGACGAAAACCATAATTTACTCAACTATTTTCTTTAACGTATTTATGTCGGTTTTTGAAGGATGTATGCTTATTTGTGTTCGTTTTTTTGCAGCATCATAGTGGTAATGCGGGGTTAAATGCTGGAACATCTGCAGAAAAGCAAGGAGGAGGGCCGGGTATTTGTTTTTTATCTATAATTTTTGAGTGAAGATGGATGTTATTCGTTTGCTATGACTTGTGCTTTGATTTTTAACGGGGTTCTAAAGAAGAGATAAATCGGGTATTTTGAAAGGTTCGGTGGTGTATTCACATGTGAATACAATTAAGGAACTAGAGCAGCATTCACATGTGCATATGCATGTTATTCTGGAATATTTCAAAGATAGGTTTAAATGATATCCCTATTCACATTTTGATTACGTTACCGATTTAGTTTCATATTCCAACCTTCTGTTTAATTGAAGATAGGTGTTATTCGTTTGCTATTAGACTTGTTTGTTTGTTTGTGTGTGTACACACACACACACATATCTATATATATATATATATAGAGAGAGAGAGAGAGAGAGAGTAAGGTTCAGGGGAAAACCTCCCGAAAATGAAAACCTACAATTGAAGATGTTTCTTGGTTTCTATTACACATGTGCATAAAGGGATAAATTACTTGTATGCACATGTGAATACACAGATTAATGGCTACTATGGTGCTCCTCAATTCTTTAATTTTTTGCGGTTTTCCTCTTAACTCCACCCTATATATATATATATATAGGGTCAGGTTCAAATGGAAACTCAAATTTGATTGTGAACGTGATGACAACCGAGAGCGTGCCACGTGGCATATTCACTCAGCATTCAGTGTTATTCATAGTGAATAATACAACATTCTGTATTATTCACTCCGAATAACACTGAGTGCTTTGTTATTCACTCTGAATAATACATGGTTATTCACAGTGAATATGCCATGTGGCGCGCTCTTGGTTGTTCTCACGTTCGCAATGAAATTTGAGCTCGCAGCCGAACTTTCGTCTATATATATACATACGTATTTAAACGCACACTGTGTTCTCACACAGTTGGGCAAGATGGCCGTGGAGCAGACGCATACATGAGAAGAAATTCCGGAACCGGTGGGCGTTATGAACCTCCAAGACACCGGACTCCTGAAGATGTGCCTTCGTCAAAGGATGTGGTAAGTTTTCATATCCATATGCGTTATGATTTGCTTCTTTCTTGGTTTTGGTCCTTAAGAGATTTTTTATTGTAAGAAAAGCCCCGTGGTATGCAAAAATGCTTGGTTTTGGTCCCTCCACTAACAGAAAAGTTAAATTCCATCCGTTAGCTCGCTCATGTGCCTTGCACATGAGGGTAAAGTAGTCGTTTTATCTATGAAATATGAGAGTAAATTAAAAAAATATTTTAGTATATGTCGTTGCCAATTTGCCATCTTATATTTGAGAGATAAACCGACTACTTTACCATAGGGGAGTTAATGGATGGTGTTTAACTTACGTTAGTGAGAGGGACCAAAACCAAACATTTTTGCATACCATGGGAGTTTTTCTTGCAATAAAATCTTGTAAGGACCAAAATTGCAATTTACTCTATATAATGATGTGTTTTCACATAATTGTTTGGATAAGAAGGAAACATGGGTTTTGGGGACAACATATTTTTATTTGATTCTTATATTTATTGAATAAAAATACATTGTCCCCCAATTCGATATTCCCTCTTCGTTCATCAATCACATCACATCATCATTTTCCTGAGGCGAGTGTGAAAATATGGATGTGGCACGGACCATCGTTTCGTTCCTACATTGCAGTGTAAAAAATTATTGGGTCATGAAATGTGTCAGCATATCATTTTGTTGTGCCCCACCATATGTATTTTGAAAATACAATAATGACACGGATATCCTTTGGTAGAGTTGGTTTTTACGACTTTTCTCCTACTCCAGACGGGGTTGGAATTTAGTTCGAGTCATTTTCTTAGTTTTTAGTCTTTAATTTCGGATTTATTATGTTTTTGAAAAAATTTAGAATAAAAGACTCAACCGCAAGTCTTCTGATAGGTAAAGCAAACTAGCAATGAGCTAACCAACTAACCACGACATCTCTAAAGGGGCTGGTTGGCAGTTGCTGAATGGTTTGGTGCTGGATGATTAAGTGGTTAGAATGATTAAGAGGCTCTTANGGATTTGGTACTTGTTGAGTATGAATTCAAGTCTCTGAATTGTTAAGAGATATTCAGGATACAAAATTATTAAGAGGGTTTTGGAACCATTAAGAGGTAGTCCATTTTTTTGCCAAACAGGATTCACTTCTTAACGATTCAGGGACTGCCTCTTAATGAAACTGTTAAGAGGTAAACAAACAACACCTAACCCAACACTAAAAAAATAATAGTAAAATCATTAAAAACATTAAAAATGGTGGGGACCCTTCAACACTAAAAAAGCCCAACTCCAACCCCACGTTAGGACACATTAAACTCAAATTTTATATTATAATAACAATAAACATCTTAAAATATTAACACTTTTAATCAATA
>LUCG01289470.1:0-12336 GCA_001633085.1 Carthamus tinctorius
CCCAAGACCACCGCCGCCGCTGCCCAGAACCTCCGCCCATCGTCCCCAATTGCAGGTAACCGATTGATAACCGGTTGAGCCGATCATTTGTAACGCAAAAGAAAAAAAATTAAGGTTTAATACATTTAAAAACATTTTTGGTAGCTGAACACACACATTAACATTTTAGGTATATAGTTTAATACATTTTGAAGAAGTAAACCCTATATTTAATTAATAATCGTTAGGGTGTATATAAAACAGTTAATCCGTGAAACGCGTTAAACCCAACCCGCTAACAATCCGATTGACCTTAACCTGCCAAACCGCTAATCAAAAGAGTTGAAATTGAATTAGCAAAACTCAACCCAACCCAAGTCGCTAATCACCACTAATATATATTATTCGATAATCTCATGTCTTCCCATGAATTGCGTTTTAGAAGATAATTGATCTGGTGTATCTCATCCTAATGTGCATTCGCTTCTCTCCAAACAGTTAATAACCACTTCTCACGCTTCTCATGTTAACTTCAACTTCTCACCGTAATACAACCATATATATATATGTGTGTATATATATACATACATATACATATACATATATACGGATGGTTTCATTTGCAAACCATCTTGTTTGTACAAACTCTACGTACAAACTAGAGGTGATCATTTGTGAGTTTGGGTCAGGCCCAGGCCAAACCTAATGTATTTATTTTGTCCAACGGACCTAATATAGAAAACCCAAGCCCATTTTTGCGGGCTTAGGGATTTACCCGTACCCGCTTGTAAACGGGACGAGATTGCCCACGGGCTGGTGGGCTTATTTGTTTTACATTTGAAAAATAAAAGCAATATAAAACCATAAGTAACGTAAATCATTTAAATTACGTAAGTGTTTTCGAGTATAAACATAGGATCTAAAAGATATCAATGTAAATAGTGTGTGTATATATATATATTATTGATTTATTAATTCTTTTAAAAGGATAATGATAGATCCTAATGGATTAGAGAAAATGAGAGTAGCAAGAAAGAGACCAAATACCACAAACAAAGCATTTTTATTTACCACAAGGGTTTTCTTGCATAAATATTAGTGGGTGGTCTGTGCGATATGCAGTACTGAAAAATATTTAAAAATATATATGTCCAGGTTAATAAATATTTAACTGAAAATGAGATAAACAAACTTAATAACAAACTATTGAATTACCAAAATGAGCCAACTCCAAGAGTTGTCGAAAAGTATCTCAACATCCATTCATATATCCACAATTCATTCACAATCTTTTGTTTCTCCATCAATGAGGGTTACACAAATTCAATCACAATTCAAGAAATGGTGATTTCTCAATTTTTAGATAGATATTGATTTTAAACTTTTCGGTTGGTCCAAATGAGCCAACCTATTAGTTAGGAGGGTCAAAATTAACCAACCTGTTAGTTAGGAGGGTCCCAAGATGAGCCAACTCCATGAGTTGCCACAAAGATATTCCAACTTACAGCACTACTGCTAGTAAGATAGTGACCCAGACAAGCGCCAAAGAAAGAAGGGGGAGAAGCACGAACGGGGTATATTTTACTGGGGTCCTGGTTCCAAGCCCAGGGTGAAGCCCCCAAAGAGGCGTAACCCCCGAGCATCTGAATCAGGGGAAGGGACCCGCATTAAAATATGTAACCTTCAGTCCGATCAGTAAGAATAAGCCCGGAACCCCATACCCTCTCATTCACTTACTATAGGTCGAGGATCGTAGATTCATCTTACTTTTTATAAATGGAAAAAGAGACATAAGTCACGCATTCTAGCAAGAGCCTTTGCCTTTCCATTTATATATCTACAACTCATAATAAATTTTTAATTTTTTCACCGATGTGAGATATACAAATTCAACTATAATTAAAGAAATGGTGAAACTTTTAGATAGATATACTTTTAAACTTTTTGATTAGCCAAAATGTGTCAACCTATTATTTAGAAGGGTCAAATGAACCAAATAGTCGGCCAAAATAAGCAAACAACGTGAGTTTGGAGGATTGTCCAAGATGAGCCAACCCCATGAGTTTCTACAAACCTAACTGTTTCGTCCCTTGAAAACCACCACCCATATCTTCCCTTGAAACCTAACTGTTTCGTCTTGAAACCTAACTATTTCGTCCTTGGTTTGTTTAAACCTATTGTCCTTGTTTCCACCCCCTTGGACCACCAAGAACGAATCATCCCTACTTCCACCCTTTTGGACCACCACGAACAAACAAAATTGTCTGGATTTTGTCTCCACTTCTCTACAACGTAACCTAGATGATAACCAAAAACTAGCTGTGAGTTTTCATGTGGCAAGGTTTCACCTTTGTACAAGATGCAGGTCTAATCGATTTAGCAAAGTGTGGTCCCTACTATTTTTCTCAATCTAGAGATGGTTTTTTGACATTGGTCTGCGTATATGGTATTGTAAATTTTTTGTTTTGAACTTAACTCTATGGTAGGATGAATTTGATGGTCAACAAGTTCAATATGATAAATATCATGCTTCTATTTAATTCTTAACAAGTTCAATGTAATAAGTATGATGCTTTTATATTTGATCAAGTATCATAGTATTTCTTTTCTCAACACTTTTCTAAACATCGATCTGGGTTTTGTAGCATCTAGATTTCATTACCAAGGATTTTATAGAGTTGGTTGAGTGCTCCAAGTGTTAGTTTAAGGTGTTGTTTGTTTACTTGCACTCTCCATATACTCATGCCATTTTGTAAGGAGAACTTTTAAGTAAATAATAACTTTGTTGTTTGAGGTATATTGATTATAGTTTTTGAAGAGATGCTTCCAGAGTTGCAGGATGTACTTGAAGATCATAAATCTCCAATGTGGAGACAACATAGAGAAATATCATATTCCTTCAATACACAAAGAAGAATATTGCTTTTTCCAAGATGAAAAACAATTAGTTATCAAAAACTATTGGCTATTATGTCTTTCTTGAGCACTTTCAAGTTCTTATCGAGCTACAACAAGACAATCAAATATAAACCGACACCTATAAATTCAGGCCCTTTCAAAAGATACTTCAACACACACACACACACACACATATATACATACATATATATAAGGTGGGTTTAGTAGGTTTTACTACCAAATCTTGAGCTTCCTTTGATGAAGGATTAAGATCTTTAAACAAGACTATAACTCCAAGATGTGAGATCCCAATGATACTTCTTCTACTCCTAAAGCTCACAATTGTATAGTACCACAAGGAGGAAATTAGAGGTTGTAGGTGCGAAAAGACCAAACCTTAGATCAAAATATGATAACTTAAAAATTTATCTTCAACGCTTAAGAGCTCCTAATAAGATCATAAATTAGAGAAAATGAGGAAGGGAAGATTGGGGTAAATAATATGAGAGAAAATGAGAAAGGAAAAAGAAAATAATAAAATGAAGATGAATTAGGGAAAATGGGAAGGAATCTAGGTCTAGGCGCCTAGAACACTTCGAGCATCCATGTGGTGCGACCTAAGTTGTCAAGCAAAGTCGTTGCCACACCTGTCATTCACACATGACCCCTACACAACACAATCACACGCGAGGTACACAAGTCATGTGGGTGACCTCTCATTATGCGACATAAGCTGCCTCAATCGGTGACCCGCTTTCTGTTTTTCTAGTGGTATAGGTGACCTTTCCTGTTACTTATCCAGCATGGGAAGTCGCTAGGGTCACCTAAACGACTTTTCCTCACCTGAATTTGCTCACAAATTGACCCAAGCTGACCTGATATCATAAATTTACAGCCAAACGTAATTTCCTACAATTTGGTGTCAAAGCTAATGATAGCTCCTGGTTTTACAAAATATAAAACACTTCATACAATCACGAGTGTTACAAGATTCAAATATGAATCTTATGATTCACAAGTTCACATATGAATCAATATACACCTTACTTCCATTATCTTATAATGGTTTCAAAGAATCAATAAAGAACATCAATGTTCGTGTCAGCAAATGAGATCTAATTTTAATTTGGATTGTAAACTCCCCGTTGATTCCATGGTGGAAGATTGGATTGAAAAAACAACGAGTCAATGGTTTATCATTATCCAAATATGGTTATGAAAAAAATAGGAGCTAAGTTAGAATATTTGGTTTTTTCCGTAATTATTTAAATTATTATATTACATACATGTCTTTCACTTAAATAAAAAGTTTTAGTCTTTTAGAACCCAAAATTATAAGTTCATGGATGAGATTGTTTCTCATCTTCTCAACATAAATGAACTTGTTATTCAAACCCAACACTATATGTATGTGTATGTATACGTACAATTTAGAATTAAAGATTTTGGCTTTGATGCATCTTTAATGAGGATTAAGGGTTACACCTAGGTATGAAGAGAAAGAAGCTTGCAATACTCGAATAAGATTAAATATAAGAATGGCCCTAAACTTGTTAGGGAGAAATCCTATAATGATTATCTTATGTAAACTAAGGGTTGTTTGTTTTTTTTAAAAAAAAATATTTTTTATAAGTCTGAAAGTTAAGAAGTTTGCATACTTAAGATCGTCTATTTTATTTTTAAGAAAATGCATGAAAACTTCTTAACGTCCTATAAAGTTTTAAAAGGTGTACCATCCACCTTTTATTTTTTAGATGTTGAATCAGACTTTAGACTACAAATTTTATGAAAAAAAAAAACAAATAACACCTTTGTTTAACCTTCACTTTTAATCATTTCATTGAAGATATTAAAAAAGCTTAAATATACATTATCATTTTTGGAAGAATCTTATTATACATATAAATGTATATATAATTTATAACTTAGATCATTAGATTTTAGGTATTTTTAAGCACATACATATTCATACATTATACTTATAATACACACACATATCGATCGTGTGGCACAAATATAAATTCAAATGATCATATACAAAACTTATTGTATTTCTATATTGTATTACAATTATTATCTTTATAAGTTATATTTGAATCAAACTAATTTCTACAAAACATAAACTTTTTCACACATATCTTGGTTACCGAAATTATACTTCATAAAGATATGTATAACTATAAAAACTTTATCAAATAAGACCTAAGTTTTTATAAACTAATATTCCAAGAAAATACACAAAGTAAAAACATAGACAATTTAAGGTCCACCAATGTGAATAAGATTGAAGGAGGGACATGTTACCTTCCAACAAGACAAAAGATTAGAGAAGGAAGTTTCACCTCCTTCTTGTTACTTACTTTCACTTTCTTTCTCTAGGCATTGTATTGGGATATGATGAGATGTCCAAAAGCCTTGTCAATAAAAACTTTCCCTTTTGTAATCATTGTGGGATTCAAAGACCCAAACATAATTGCACAAATCATTAATTTCTTTAAAAATATTGTTTAAATTTATTGTCTTTTTCAGAAAATGCAAATAAACATTAAACTTAGATCAACCATAGTATTTGATTTGGTCAACAGTACTCATCAAATTCATGAAAAATAAAATATAAGATATGTTATTCCTTTGTATAATTTTGTTCAAGATAAATAAACAAAGACATGGAGCCTTTTAAACTGTTAGACAACATACATTTTAGACAACTTGAGAAAGATCAACATGATACTTTTTGTTTAATATCGTTTTTTAAATAAGATCCAATAAATTGTTCTTTTTCTTTAGTGGATCGAGTACATATTGGTAATTTGTTGTGAGTAAAAATTTGTAATAAGGAGAGAACTGAGTTACAAACTAGATAATTTATCGGCAAGTCTAAGCTTACAACAACCTAGGATTCTGAAGAAGATATATTGCGTTGGGAAAGATCGATTGCTAGTGTATTTGCAATCAAGGATGAAAGAAAGCTCTTCTATTATAAGAAAGAGAGACATTATGAAAAGGGTCATGTGGTATCATCTGACACATGTTCTAGGATAAAATTATGGTGAAAACAATATTTATTTTGATAACGGGTTTTATTTGTCTTTGTTGAATAGTTATTAGTAAAAGAATGTTACCTAAATGTACGCCAAATAGGATGGTAACAAGTCCGCTATGTTTTCCTTAATAGTTTTCTCATTTATTCTTCATCATTTTTATTTTTGTCACATCAAGTCAACTACGTTTGCCTTGATATTCTTCGTTTATACTAACAAGGTTTAAATAAAGAGGAAAACATAGTTGTAACAAAATGCAACCGACTTAAACGACGTCACTTAATATTTTAAAGAAAGGGTTGAGCATGATTCTTCCTCTTTCTCTCTTCACCCGTTGTAAGAGCAAAATACACACAAGTGATTTACTTGGTTATCATGTCTTATGTTATTTTGTAAACTTTTGTTTTTATTGATTCCTTTTGCTCCATCACTAGGTGTGAATATCAGAAAGAGTGTATGGGACCAAATAGGAAAGAAATAGATGAAATTTATGTGTGATATGGACTGAAAGTAAGTTTTATAATAGGTATTTTAGAAAAATACTAAGTAATATTGTTTTTTTAATGATGCGGCGAAGTTTGTCGCACTTACATACAACCATATTTTACCAATAAATAAAACCTACAAAAACAAAAATATCAAGGCACAAAATGGATACAACACAATACTTTGGTTTATCGACGTAAACCCGAAAGAGAAACTGGAATAGTAATATACTTTCGCTTTTTTGTAGTTCATCATTGTACTTTTAAGTCATCGTCAATGCCATAGATTTTTCAATATCAGTGATTATAAGTAATTTTAACATAAAAAAGTTGTAAGATATTGCTAAAGCTAAATGATCTTTTTAAGTACTATTTCAAATGTTTGACTGATCTTTTATCAAGGTTTTTAAAAGTCAGGTTGATTAATAACAATTTTTATAAATCAATCTAACAAGTAGTAGAAAAAGTAGGTGAAATATTTTGTTTACTATGGTTTACCAAAAGAGGGGGTTAAAAACTATGACATTGGGCAAGCAAGAAGGACAAGTAAGAAAAGGAGACAATGGAATTGGAAAGGAAAATAATGGAATTGTACAAGTCCATGCTTGGTTTAGCATGCAATGGGGCTAAGAGACATAAAGTGAAAAAGAGCCCCTTAACTTTTGTTTTCTTGGCTTTGGCCCTTGTTTACTTTTCTCCTAAACATGTATTTGAATCTCTTAAAAAATTTACTTTAGATTGTATTAAATCATCTTAAAAGGCTATAATTCTGCAGAATTTAGAATATAAACGAGATGCAAAACTAGAATCTTGAATTTATTTTGAAAGAATCTTGATTGAACGTGTAATAGTGGCCAAGGACGTCAAAATCATCTTTGTAATGTTAAGGTCGTATACATATGTACCTACAAATGTTTGGGCATTTAATCTTGATACAACGACGACAATTGAGTACCCAAATGATCTCGGAATCTTTCCTTTTCAAGACCTGACAAATCCTGGTGTAAAAATAAATAGATTGATATACTGAAATTTTTTTATTAATTGCTTGTAGTTCATTTATCTTACTTTACATTATTTGTTTCGATTTTAATATGTGAATGACATTATGTAGACGACTTGGTGAAGGTGTATTTCCAATTCTTTTTGAATATGTTTTTGAGATTTCATGTAGACATATAGCAAGCAAGGTCAATGCTTGAAAACTTCCAACTATTGTTAGTGTCAAATCAACCAAAAAAAAAAAAACTTTTGAACTTGACTTAGAATGTGTTAGAGGTCTTTGAATAATTTCTAAAAACTTAGCATAGATTGATAATGATAATGATATATGATGATGATAGAAATAATAATTAATAAATGGCTTTTATGATGTCAGTTGGCTTAAGAAAAAAAAGATAATAAATAACTTAAAAACTAATTATTAGAAACATGGTTGTTAAGATCTAGATCCTGATCGTAGGATCTTAGGATCCTACGATCCCACCAGCAAAAACCTAGTCGGATCTCATGCAGGATCCTTAGATGGTAAGATCCCAGATAAGATCGTAAGATCCTAGGTAGGATAGTAAGATATGATCGATATCCGATCCTACCTATATATAATATAATGAATTTTTTTTTTAATTTTCATAAACCATCCTTCATCTTTGATATTTTTTTATTATAACACTTAAACTTACTGACTTCAATTGAAAAACAAAACTCATAAAATAAACATATGGGCTATCGGATAGATCATATAGAATTTAGAAAAAACCTAAAGCTCGTTATGCTATTTCGAAATTTGAAGTTGTTTTGACTATGTTATTTTGAATATTGTTAGGACTATGTTATTTTGAAATATGAATGTATGTTATTTTGAAATTTGAATTTATGCAATATTGTATTGTTGGATTTATATTATTTCGAAATTTGAAATAAGATCTTATAAAAATTTAGATTGACTTGTAGTAGGATCTTACGATCGCGATCCCGATCTTACGATCCGTTCTTAAGAAGACGAAAATGATCCTAGGTAAGATCTCGATCTTGATAACTTTGATTAGAAATAAATATAAAGTTATCTAGTTTTGCTATATTTTCTTTTTAAAATAGAAATGAAAGATCAAAATCTCTATACTTCTTTTTTTTTCATCTCCAAAAGCTTTTATAATTTAGAGAATATATCACATTTTATATTATTAAAATATAAATTATAATTATTATCCTAATAAACTTTTTAAAAACTTTTAAACTTATTGGTAGAAAACATTAAAATAATGTTTTTTTCTCCTCATTTATAGATTTTAGAGAAATCTCTATACTTAGAGAAAACTTCAAAATTTTCTGTTTTAGCAAATAATTTAGCAATGCTGTTGAAGGTGTTCTAATCATTCGGAGTATATTTTCTCTAAATTAAATTATTTAAAACAAATTTCCAAAAAAAAAAACAATAGATCCAGAAACATAAAGGCATATTTGATGGGGGGTATGAAAGAAATTTGGTTGGAGGTTAACATTTGGTCAATATAGATATGGAAAAGAGTCCACATGCTTGTAAGCTTTGCCTGCCTGTAAACTGACCAATGTTCTAAAGATTCCTTTATATATTTTATGTTATTCTATTTAAATTAAATAAATAAAAGGTGGTATTTTATGAATAGGGGCAAATATTCTTTGATCTTCTTTAGCAAAACCCAATAAAGGTCACAACCAGAGATTAAACAACCATTTTTCATCATCTTCTCCCCATATACAGTCCATAAACAGCCTTTTTCCTGTTGCCTTAAATAGAATAATGTTCCTCCTTTTAACATTAATAATTATAGCATTATCATAACCATATTATATATGAGTATTGGTTTTATCAGTAACCAAAAATTGATTAAGAACCCAAAAATCGTTCATAGCACCATATACGTAGCATATTGTTTATAGATACGCGACTTATGATAACGACAATTTTATATTCATAATGGATGTGTTATTCATGATGAATATTCATCATGAAGATGGACACATGATGATCTATAAACGCTTCTCGAAGTTCCTAATCATTTTAGATTGCTAACGGAAGTTTATCTCACACACATACACACACATATTATATATATGTATAGAGAGAGAGAGAGAGTTGAGTTCCGATGAGAATAAGAGTTATGGTGAGAAGAATACCTTCATATATCTTCATCTATGTTCAACTATCTCATCATGAGTAAAATTTTAACAAATTTATGAATATGGAAGAGAGTAAATGTATGTAAACATTCGTGAAAGTGACTAAAAACAATTTATAAGTTAAATATAAAGATAGATGAATATAATTGAATGTAGTTGAAGATAGCTAAATGTAGTTGAAACGCCTGAAAGTGGTTGGAAAAAACAGAACTAAATTAAAAAAGTTAACTCATTCAAAGTGTTCTCACCTTTTGCAGCATAACTGTTATTCCCGAACGATTCCTCGTCTGTACATATGCAATACTTAAAAGTAATTTGTATGTGACGATTATATATGAAATTCTTCTATGAGACAGTTATATATATGATTTATGTCATCGTTGCGTATAAATTGATGAATGTGGTTTGGTTCCATAAGATTGATGTTACTTTTCCTAACGGATGAGCATGATAATTATTGAGAATCCTATAAAAGGCATGACAAGAACCGGCAATTTTGATGTAAGTGAGGTGGTGATTCTTACGCAATTAACATTTACTCGGTAATAGAAGTTTGCCAACAATCTTAGTAGGTCATTTCAGGTCCCAAAGTGACTCTCATCCAGTTAATATTTAGTAAATGAATGATATCTGATAATTCAAACTCAAACAATTAATTACCACGACAATGGAAGACGTATGTTTTTACCCTAAAAATTATAAAGATATTAAATATATTCTATAGATAATTAAACAACATATTTACTAATGCAATTTAAAATGGTTTTTAACAAATCGTTTTATAAGGAGAAAATTTGTATGTTAGGTTGTCAATTTCGTCACTATATCTTTTTGTATTAGGGCTATATTTATTTATAATTTTATATAAACTTAAAAATATCATTAGGAAGTCGCAATATAAATCAATTTTCTTATTATGATTCCTTAAACCATTCTTGTTTTTTATTTAAATAAATTAGAAAGTATTATTTATATTTATTAAATTGATTATCCACCTAATAATCTGAACCCTTTTGCTTACTTTGATGCATATGTTTGTTAATCAGAATGCACTTGATTAATCTTTACCCTATATTGTTTTTGTGTGTTTTAAAGTGAAATCATTTTCCTTTTTCACAAAGTTTAACATCTTTGAATATACAGTTGCAAATTTCTTGGTATTATATATGTTTAAAATTATAGAGTAAATTACACTTCTGATCCATGCGGTTTTCATCCATTATCAAATACCGTCCCTATTTTAAGGTAATCACAAAAATAGTCACCGCATTTGCTAATTCGTTGCAATTTTGGTCCCTCAAACTAGCTTTTTGTTAAATATGTCGTTAACTCAAAGGGTATTTTCGTCTTTTCAATAATTTACTTAAATTTCAATTTTCAAATTTAACTTAAATAAATAAATAAATTGTTGTTGTTGTTGTTGTTGTTGTTGTTGTTAGTAGTAGTGGACTCCACCTCTACCCCCAAGTCCCCAACCCCAACCTCAACCATCTTCTTCCTTCATTGTCACTCACTCTTCCCCTCTGGTCATCTTCTCCGACGAAACACCCTCCCCTCCGATCATCTTCTTCGATGAAACACCATCTTCTCAAAATTCTAGAATGAGAGATCTAATGAAAACAATCGAATTATAGATCCAAAAACAGAATGATAAGTTGATAGAAAACAAAAAACAAAATCATACCAAGATCCAACCAGATTTCTAAAACAAATCCAAATCAAAACTCAAGTACCCATATTCAAAAAACAATTAGAAGCCTCATCCCAAACACCAAACTTGAAGCCTCATCCCATGAGACGATGCTTTTGTAAATAAACCTAACCGGTGCAAAGCATAAAAACTAGAACCAAAACCCAATCCAAATAAAAAACAATCGGAAAAAGCAACCTAATTAAGTCCCTTGAATCGAAACAAAACCATTCCCAAGAAGAATTTCAGACAAAAATGACAAAATCGAGAGGGAAACCGACAAAATCGAGTGGATCAAAGACCAGATCAGTAAACCAAGATGGATCGTCCCCTACTATGTACGGGGGATTCGTCATGATGGGGGTTGTTTCGGTGTTGTTTCTTCTTGATCTATAGTAGGTTCACGTTGGTCGTCGAAGAAGAAGATGGATGTGAGACGGGATGGAGGTGCAACTCGGTGGTGGTCTCTCTGTCGATGCAAGTCGGTGGTAACATATTGAGAAAACAAAATCTCCATTAGCACTACCGTCTAGTGACCCCCTCCCCAAACCTATATTTGAAAACCTAAACCATATCCATATTGAGAAAAACCCAAATGACATCCAAATCGAAAAATCTAAATCAGATCCAGAAAATAAACTACTCGTTGTCCATTTCCAGTTCGATCAAGATCGTCTCGACTCCGCCTTTCGCTAGGGTTTTGGCAGTTCCACCACCTGCTGGTCCACCGACGATGATAGCGACAGGAAGGTTTCATCCAATGGGTTCAAATCAGACGATGTATGTTCTTAGGACAGGGTGTAACGACTTGATTTCAAAGGAGAAGAAGATGGAGCGTTGTGGAAAGGGGAAGTTGGGGAAATCGTCCGGAAGACCAAAGTGGTCGGTGATTGTCGATGGAGGGAAGGGGAAGCCAACGAGGGATATATGTACATAGAGGAAAGTTCAAATGTGAACCACTTTTTGTTTGTCAACGTGAGGACAGCCGAGAGCGCGGCACGTGGCGGCTTTGAGTTTGGTCCCCCCCCTTTAATTCAATGCCCACCCATGAATCGCGCCTAGTCATCCGCCACATGTCGCGCTC
>LUCG01289471.1:0-15842 GCA_001633085.1 Carthamus tinctorius
TATATATAGCCCTCTCTGTAAATTGTTCACATATACAAAAAATACGATTCATAATAATTATATAATTATTTGGAGTTAAATGTCGATTTGGTTTTATTTAGAGTAATCTTTCTTTGGAATGAGGTGTTACAATATTTGATAGATTTAGTATAACAAAAAAATGGTTAAGAAACAATAAAACAAAAACACGAGTTTTTGTTCGGGTTCTTTTTAAACTTATGACCTGACAAAATCCATGTCCCTCAATGGGGTTTTAATAAGAAGCAAAACAAGTACCTTTTGTAGAAAGCTCCATTGTTGCCCTAACATCTTAAAATTTAACCAAATTCAACATCTTTTTTTACCTTAAGACTTGCACTTTATTTTGTTTAGACGTCCAAATATTGTTGTAATCTATACAAGAAATATGATCTCACATGGGAAAGAAAGGGAAAATACTTCTAAGCTTAAAAGACTAGTCCTATAAAGGTTAATAAATTGGACAAAAGGTTATCTAAGGCACTTACTTGGATTGGGATAAAAAGAGAAGCTTGGCATACATTTACATGCCAAAGATTGGGCTTTGTGGCTCTTGGGGTCTCTTTGACCTCAAAACAAAATTTTTATAAGAATCAACCGAGAGTCCCACGATTTTCCACACGGGTTATGCCGCGAGGATACTCGTGCAACTCTTTATGTTTCGACAGTGGCTCAAGAGGCTAGCTTCCCATGTCACCTTAGTCGCAGGAAACCCACCCAAGTCTCTCGAGTTGGATTGTGACTTGTGCGACTAGAGTTGCAGCCTATGTCGAGGGGTAACTCGCACAACGAGTCATGGGCGACCTCTAGACACTTTAACTGCCGATTAACCGCAAAAACTATATGAACTCATCTTTCCTTTTTGGATTTCGTGCCAATCAAGAGTTTCCCTCCATTTTCTTTGGTTTCTCTCCCAAAAACAATCCATGAAGACATAAAGAAACTCGACAAATACAAGAGATAGTTGTATCCTCTAAACGGACACTCAAAACTACCACACTAAGTGAGTGCCAAATTTTGTCTAAGGACACCGTAAAGCAATCTCCTATCTAATCTTCAAGCAATCATCAATTTCAAGTTAGTATCTCTACTTGATTTGATAAGATTTCCGATACCTATCACACATACTCGCATACTCACATGCATGATTTTTATTTTCTTTGCACTTTGTTTACACAACTTGCACACAAATTTTTTTTGAACGCAGCAAACACACGCACCCACTAAACCTACTCCTAATTCTACACCAATGTCCACGACAAGACTCGAACACACAACCACAAGGGAGGGAGACACCTTATCAAACACCAAATGCGGTTGGGCAACAAGCCCTCTGGCACGTGCACACAAATATATACACACATTATTGAAGTTTTTGGTTTGGTAACCTTGGTTCTAACAAAAACGTAGCATACCCTTATAGTAACGCTTTTACTTAGGATTGTATGTCTATTGCAACATTTTTACTTATGACACACAGTTGTTTGGTACTTGAAAAAACTTTATCGTCTAGACGTCTTAGAGAATTGAGAATTCTAATTTCCAGTAAAAATCTTGTATTTTTTTCTTTATTCTTTTTTTTTAAATTGACCATATAAACTTTTATTAGAGAAATTAAGAAACAACCCATAATCTCAATTGGGGAGTAAATTGTTTGTATCAACTTATATCCAATAACCATAACACAACCACTAGCCCCATGAAAGCATGAAATATGGAAAATAAGTGTTATTCAGATGGAGGGATTCAGACAGATAATGTATCTTAATTGATCATATAACATTGTTCAAATGTTGACAACAATCCTTCCCATTCTTAACATCTTATAAAGCTACAACAGGTTGTTTTCCTCACTAATCTTGTCATCATCAATCATTTCACCTCTACAAAGCCACAATCCAAACAGATTGCCAATTGATCTTGCTACCTCTGATCTGGGTCCAGGTTGGATCATGTGGGCCCGGCCCAGGCACGGCCCCCGTTGTCCGACATCGGGCCACCGTTGATGCCCGCCTGCAACGCTGCATTACTGTTGAGAAGCTGCATTCCTTCTTCACCCATCTGCTGAACTTCCGAAGGTGAGAGAATCCTGATACACCGCACACACCCGACGAATTCCCTGCATTTTACGATTTAACTCATCAAGAACCCTAAAACCACAATATATGCACACCTGACCTCTACCTCAAATAGCAAAGCAGTTGTTTCCAAAAAGAAAAGCATAAATACTTTAGAAAAACAAACTTACTCCCATGGATCATCTCCAACAAGAAGAACGTCGTTCTCGAAATCTACATACACCAACTTCCAACCGGATCCTCTCGAATCATTAAGCAGTCCCTCGAGCCCAAACATCTTCTCTATTTCCGAACAAAGTTCATCGTAGTTCTTGAAACTCGAAACGTCAATCGACCTTCCGACCGACCCTGCCTTTTGAATCTGCAACACCCCAACAAAACAAATTTTAAACAAAGATCGATCTACACAAACCAAAACCCTTTATCTTCACGTTCCAAACTCCATTAAGAATCCCAAGAATAAAACGAAATATATCAGAACATTCAGACATGTTTGGCGTCCTATAAAATCAAAGCAAAATCATGAGAAAAAGTTCCGACCTTTGTGTAGGTCCGTACACGAGGAGGGGCGGTAACTTGTTGCCACGAATTATTCGGCAAAAGCCCGCTATCGTCGAACTCCCCGTTGCTGGAAGACGCCCCGCCCGAGTTATCCGGCAACTCTTGCATCGAGTACGCTTGAGAATCGACAAGACTCGCCGAAGTGATTTGCGACTGAACGTCTTGGCTCGAGCTGAAATTGTTGCTGACCAAATAATTCGACGGGTTTTGGAACTCGATATCTTTCAAGTTGCAGAAGTCGTCCAAAACCGTACTCGAGACCGAGGGATCGACCACCGTGCTGCCGCCGTTGCTTCCTTCGAAATTGAGGCAATTATACGCGTTGACGCTTTGGTTGTTGTTGTGGTGGCTCTCGTCTGATAAGTCTTTGAAACCGTACACGTTTGAAGGTAACGTATTCGGTTGGAAGAAAGATTTGGAGTTATTATTCACATGTGAATCCCATGTTTCTTGGCCGAGAGACGGGTACGGGTTCAACACGTTGGTATCGGGGTACGGGAATAACCCGTTAAGGCTCGAAGATTCGATCTGGGGTGAGTCGAATTGTTGAGAATGGAGTACGCTTGAATCGAACGGTGACAGCTGATTAAGAAACGGAAGCTCGTGTACAAGATTTTGTGGGCTGTTGATCGGCTTCGAAGACGTAACTTGCATCGATTCTGGTTTTATCGTTTCCGAAGAAGTGGAAACGGGTGTTTGGTTGATGGGTTTGTGTTGGGGTTGTTGGGGTTGTTGGGTTCCCGAAAGACTAGCCGTGGATTGTGGTGGTGAGATCGAGGTTACGCTGGCGGTGTTGGTGGCGGTAGCGGTGGTGGTGTTGGGTTGGATGAGGTGGAATTGCGGGCGGTTGTCGGGTTGTAACGGGCTTCGGTTAGCGGCAAAAGTTTCTTGAACACCTGGTGAAATTGAAGTTGTCATGTTACCGTTTTGTTGAGGTTTCATCAACATCTTGATTAACTGTTCCGACCATAAGCTAGACATCGAAGGGTTCGAGTAGTTTCCATTTATGGTTTCCGGGGCCCGCATGAATGGTCGGTTTACCATATTGTCCCATTCGGGTTGTCCTCCTAATATGATACAAAAGAAACGTTGCTAAAAGAGTACTTTAAAAGGAGATAAATGAACAAAAAAACAAATTTAACGAGAAGACGAAACTCACCGAGAAAAGCGGAATTGAACGGTCGTTTAAGACTTGAAGTGAGAGACGGGAAAATGAAGAGACTTTCGGGGGCTTCGATATCCCACGGACTCACTCGACTTTGCTTGTCACCGCAACCAGGCTCATCCCACTCAACCTGATTTCAATACGACATTTATCAACGGTGTTTTTCATTTGGGTCGTGGAAATGCTCCCATAAACAAAACTAAACGAGCCCAGTATATCCGAGGTATGCAGACTTGACCGCTACCTCAAAGAGCAAAGTAGTTGTTTCCGTGAACATCTCCGTCTTGTGACGGAAATTATCAGATATACCAAACCAAAGAAGCCCGATATATCCCACCTGAAGGTGGGGTCTGGGAGGGGTAAGATGTACACAGACCTTACCGCTCTACCTTAAACAGTAGAGCGGTTGTTTCCATGAGGATGTGATGGAAACGCTCAAATGTGATCAAATTTATCTTTGAGATTAATAGTCACGAGTAAATTGATAATTCTGTGATAACGCTTTAGTACCTGAAGATTGTGCCACTTAGACCCGGGCCATCTTAACGGATCCACGTCACTTATACCGACAATTGTGCCCATATATCTGCACGAGATTGATCGATTAGCATTACTATATGGATACTAACTAACAGTCTTTTACCAAAGAGTCGTTCGCCAAATGGTTAATTTAATGAAATTGTTTAACTTGATGAAATTGTCTCATAATTTTTTTCTTGATGAAATCATTTCCTATGTTTGTGTATTTTTGTGTAAAAAAGAAATTGTTTCATGTATTTTCTCATTCTTGTCCGGATCTAACTTTCTCATTTTTACATCAAAAAAAACACAAATATATGAAACAATTTCACCAAAAAAAAGAACTATATGAAGCAATTTCATCAAATTAAACAATTTTCATGAAACAATTTCTTTAATTTAACCAATGTAATCGACACTTTGCACGGTATGCACAAATTGAGGTGGTTTTCGCTATATAAATATACTTTTACGCACACATACCTGCGTTTCCCTGATTCATCGGTTTCAAACATCATTCCAAACCTCATGCCTACGGAAAGTTGTGTCCCATAGACCGACTTCCGATATCTCGCCAACGGGATGACGAATTCCGATGGACATGCCCTAAATCAATCCAAAAGAATAAGCTAAAATAACAAATCAAGCATCATGGCTATCTTTTTGTGTCATAATCATATAAGAGAGCTACCTTGGATTGTAGAATATTGTAAACGGACTTCGGTTAGCAGCGGCATGAGCTGCAGCCGCAAGGACTCCTATGTGCATGCTATCAGCCGATAAAACCGACGACGGCAAAGACGTTTGTTGACGATTTGCTCGCCTCACTCCCAACAATAACTGTGATTTCTCATCCCTGCCGACAAAAATATTATACATAAAGTTAGTCTGTTAAATCTTTTTACACAAAATGTTGTACAAGTTTCGATAGATTATGGTTTTTGAAACCGAGCATTGAAATACACTTTAAATATTATATTTACTTGAAAAACTTGTATTACAATTTCTAAAAATCTTTAAATATTGAATTTACTTATAACAGGGGGAGTAACATATCTCTCCGTCTCATAATTAAGGATAGAATTGGGAAGTAAGCGGTTACCTTTGAAAGTAGACAATTGTTTTAAGACACATTAAAATAGAAATAGGGACACTTATTTTGTGAAAGAAATACCGAATAAACACAATTATAAAGATAACGAATTATACCTAATAAAGAGAACGGCATCGCCTTGTTTAAGCCTTTTTGCACTAACAAACATACTCCAACCCGTCGTTAGTAGATGTCGTTTCGGTTGCCCTGCATCATAAACGAAATCACGGCAACAAAGTTTTATTACAAGAACTCACATTAAAACACCGAACATGGTGGAAATAGTAATGATCCCTAAAATCAACATAAATCCCACATAAATTAACCCTGAAGGGTAGTTCAAACGATGAGCTCTTGAGTTGGAGATTTGTGAGCTCACCCCGATATATATGACGAAATGTCCATGTGTTGTCATGTAAATCTCGAACGATGAGCTCTTGAGTTGGAGGTTGCATGGAAAAATCCTAATGGAAAAGAATAACGATCAGAGAAAATCAGAACTTAAATGGCGGTTTTAACATTTTCGCAATTAGAAAACGGAAATGGGGAGAGACGAAAGTTTACCAATTGTGGAAAGAGCTTTTCGGCCGCTCTACGAGGTACAGAAAAGCCACCATGCGTGCTCGTATCACTCGGGGTCAAAGTCTTGCAGAAGAATTCGGTTGGATGCCTACTCGGCTTCATTCCAAAGTCAGGTATAGGAAGAACATCTTTTTCCTGATATCCATGTGTAGAAACATTAGGGGTATTAAAGTTGACTTCTATGCTAAAATTTAGAACAAAAAACCGAGTAATTTGACTTCTATAACCATCGAAGTTGACTTTTTGTCGCAGAAAAAAACCATCAACGTAAACAAAACACACCATTTTGCAAGAAAGATGCCAAGTTTCTTCAGTATTTCCAAAGAGACGATGGTAAGTTTGCAACGAAAAGTGAGTAAAATTCTTCAAAAAGTCAATCATTCGATTAATACCAAAGACGCGCCCTCCGTCTCAAAAAAGTAGTCAAATTTCGGTTTATAGTAATTTAAACATAGTAAAAATTAATTTTTCCGCTCTAAAACGTATCTAAAAACGAGTCCTTTGAACTGAAAAACAGCAAAGTTGACACTCAAAAGTCAAATTTTGACTTGGATGGTGGTCAAACTAAAGTAACACAAGATATTGATGATATGGCGGGACCCACCGAATTCACGGGTCGAAGGCTCATTTGGGCGTAGATCTCATCGGTTTCTTTATCTGCCTATTTAAACAACCAAAAAAAACTTAAGAGAATTAAAGAAAGCATAATAAAAGCGGAAGAAACTAGATATAGTTTCATAGAACTAAGGACACATACGTGTAATGTAGCATTTAGAACTTGGCACAACAATTGTGACGGAAGATTCGGATAATTAGGAACTTGTGAAGTTGCGGTTCTATTTGTCGAAACTGCAACCTGTTAAAGAAAATTATGTCATAAATTAAAACCACAACCCCAAAAACCAAATAAATCGCCTTATGGGACCCACATTAAGGTGTTGTTTGTTTACGGCTTAATGAGCTTAACAGACAGCTTATTCGCTCAAGCATGTAAGCATGTTTGTTTACGATAAAGTGTCGGCTTTTGGTTGGCATTTTTACGTTAAAGCATGATCTTTTTCCATTTTTTTTTTCGAATTCTACACTTTAAATGTGAAAAACAACCAATTTATTCAAGAAAATTGCAAATTACTCACAAGATTTGTTAAAATTACACAAATCAAACAAGGGAAATCAAACCTGTTCACTGTGGCCTTGTGGGAAGTAATACACAAGGCTTCCCACCTGTGGCAGAGACACCAATGGACCAGCACATGCATGCCAAAGCTCTGAATTTATTGGCTTCTTTATAGCTGCAATTTTCAACAAGTATTTACATTTATTCACAAGTGATCTAAAGAAAACACAAAGGTACAAGCTAAAAAGATCATTTTTTGTGCATTTCTCATCTTCCCGGGTTTGAATCCAGATGTTACGAAGGCCTTTGTGGCCTCAAACACAAGGGTCTGAGGCAACTTGTCACCTGACCTTAGGTCGCACGAATCACATGTGATTATAGTGTAATGTTGGTGCCAATTCACATGTGAATAAACATACTTTTAGTGTAAATTCACATGTGAATAAGCTTAATTTTAATGTAAATTCACATGTCAGTAAGCAGTTCTTGTTCTTTTACTTGGAACCTCCACAAGCAATCTAAAAACCCACAAAGATACAAGCTAAAAAGATCATCTTTTTGTGCAATTCTTTAAGGGTTTGAATCTAATTTTACTAAATCTTGCAAAATGTGAAGAGAACAGAAGAGTGGACTTCACCATCTCAGGGGTATAATTTGGAAACAAATATTAGTGAAAGCAAAGAAATTTACCAGAATGGTCCTGCATTTCCTTCAACAATTTCATTTCTTCAAGTAAACTGTGTGCCCCACTGTTCACACCTGTTGAATTGAGCTTCTCTTCAATGGTGGTCATACTACTTAATCCCTTTCTACATCAACAACTTTAAAAGAGGACCAAAAATAAGGGGTCTTTTCACAACATCATCAACTAATCAAATCAAAACCTCACAAACCCATTAATCTTTTCCACAAAAGATCCAATCTTGACACAAATTTGAACACACCCACATAGGTTTTCCATCTCAAACAAACAAATCAATCAAACCCCACTTCATATTCATATTGAAAGAACTCAAAGAAGGGATAAAAAGGAAGCCAAATTACCCAAAAAACCAAAAAGAAACCCTTCACATTTCTTAGAAACCACCGAATGAAAACAAAGAAAACTAAGGGAATCTTGATGGTCTATTTTAGGGGGCAAAACACAGAAAGAATCTAAAACAAAATCCAAATGAAACACAGAAA
Source organism: Carthamus tinctorius (assembly GCA_001633085.1). Taxonomy (NCBI): domain Eukaryota; kingdom Viridiplantae; phylum Streptophyta; class Magnoliopsida; order Asterales; family Asteraceae; genus Carthamus; species Carthamus tinctorius. The sequence goes on from LUCG01289471.1 coordinate 8,319, forward strand.
CATGCCCCCAAAAACCCACAACCAAGAAACATAAACCTGCAAAATCTAAAGGTGGGGCTAAACTTGTAATCAAAACAACACCCCCCCCCCCCCCCNTTTGTTTATAATTTGCATCAAAGCACGCCTATCAAAGCACAGGAGTGCTCTGTGTGTTGAGTGATTATAGGGTCCTCCATGAAAAAAGCAATCACCTTTCACAGAAAGTGGTCATAATACTGATCTCTCTCCCTCTTCAATATCTCTCTTTTCACTCCACAAGAAAACAAAAAAAGAACACACCCCAGAAACCCTTTGTACATTAAAATAAAGTTCTTTATTTAGAAAAAGAACATTTTAAATAATTAAAGGAAAAAAAAAAAGAAACAGAAAGAAAGTAAAGGAAATGGAATGCATGCTATAATCCTAACCTTGTGCTGTCAAAACACTTTGCTGTGTAATTGGGTGGATTACATTTGCAGCTTTGAACTCAGAGATTCCAAAGATTTCTTTAAAATTTTTATGAAATCCAACAAAAAATCTTGCAGAAAAACAGAGAAAAAGGGGGAAGAGTATAGATACACGAAAACGAACTCACACTTTCAAGATCAAGACAAAAGGAGAGTATTAAAAAATTGGTGGTTAACTTTTATACTTCATCTACGTAGGAAAGACAAATTCTCTTTATTAAATTCAGTTTTGTATTATTATTTTTTTAATGGCAGATAACTAACGCACTCGTCCCGACAAGAAGTCGACGAAGTATTCGAGATCCATACGGGTACCCGACTAATCCTCGTCGATCATGGACCGACCCGAAAGCCAACCCATGGTCAGGGCATCGCCACATACTCACCCCATAAATCGAACCCGAGTAGACTACCAAAAATGTAATATCAACCACTAGGTTATTAATGCTTTAATAAATTTCAGTTTTATATTTAATATTTATATTGTGGGAATTGGTATATAAGTGTCAATTTTGTATTAGGTTGGGGTTTTTGTATTTTTTTTTTATTAAATAAGATGTGAAATAGACGTATTTGAGAATATATGACGTTGGGTTTTTGTGATGTAATGTAATAATAATTATTTGGGTTAATTAATATATATGGTTATTAAACAATTATAGTAAAACGAATAAATGATGTATGTTTGATTGTTTATTTATATATGTAACTTTTTGTAATTGGATAAAATTGTTTACAAAAAAGTATTATATTGATTAGAGTGTTCACTTGGATGTGTATTAATATGGTTATTAATACTATTAATGACTTTGTTTTATAAAAGTTGTAATATTTTCTTTAACATGATTTTATAATTTATTTGACTTTTTCGATTAAGAACTTTTTTGACTCGGTTTCAACCCTGTTTAGGTTTCAAAACTACATGCTCGCTTGTGTCATTTATATCTAGTTCGAATTCTCGTAATTTGTTGAAGCGGGAGAAAGGTCATAATAGTAGGAAGACAATCGTTTTTGTTATTGTTTTTTAAATGATGTCTTAAGCTATGCATAGATTAACTTTGACAAATTAAAACTATAAAACATCAGTCCTGATAAACTTAGTGGTCACAAGTCACAATTGTTTTTGGAAAGGGTACCCGAGGCTTTACCCCGACTAATTAATCCCGGCAAGGTTCACGGACAGCTAAAAGCATGTTGCCCTGAGTTAATCCTCAGTAGCCAAAATCTGGAAGCGCCTAAATTCGAGGGCGAAAAGGTGGTCGAAAAGTTTGGAAGAGTGGCTCGTTGACCCGCCCATAAACAGCGGGTAGATCAGGTCTTGTCGCTTCGGTGCAACTTGCTGTTGGGCACTGTTTTAGCTTGGGACGAGGGGATCGGCCAGCTTATTTCTCATAAGCTTCACCAACCATAGTCTTGGCCTAGTAGTGCTTTCCACTGTGGTCCTGGTTTTGTGTTTTGTAATTTTGCTTCCTGTGTTTAAATTTTGGTGTACTTTTTTTGGTGGGTTTTTATTTAAGTTCTCTTACTGTCTTTCAAAAAAAAAATTGGAGATAAATTCCAAGGTAGAGATCAATTTCAGCGTTTATACTTCAAATCGGATTGGAGGATCAAAAGACAAGATTTTGTGGAAATGCATTGACGATAATTCAAACAACAAAAAATACATTTGATTTTATTTTAAAGATAAACATGAAGACAAAAAACCCACATTTTATTTGTATAAGTAATCAATTTTTTGAAGATTAAATAATAATAATCAATATAAATTAGTAAAAGAAACTTTTAATTTTATATAATAAAATCGTTTCATTTGTCAAAACTCAGTTTTATTTCTGATTAAATGTTGTTTCGATTATGATACAAAAGCAAAAAGCGTGCGTAAAGCATTACCTTTCTAAAAGAATTTTTTTTATAATATTTTTCATGATAATGAAAATAATAATTCAGTTTAATTGAGAAAAATAAATTAAAATTGATTGAAAAGAGTTTTATATATAATAATATAATGAAAATGAATGAGAAAGGGAGATTGGCAACATAAGGCGCAAATTAGCACGTGGGTTACGAGGAAATGTAAAAGGCCTTCTTTCGATATGCTTTTTTCAGGGATCGCGACTTTCGGGGCTTTTTTTTCGATTTTTGGGTTCCTTTTCCACTTTTACCCCCCTCCCTTCTTTTACTTTAACCACATAAGTCCCTTCAACTAATCCAAACCATATTCACCCCTTCCACGTCCACTCAACCCCCCCTTCCCGTAAAAAAAAGAACGTTAAAACAGCTTCGGTTTTTTCTTGCCAACTTTCTTCGCCCTTTGAGCTTTGGTCAATAAGGTTTTGAATTGGTAGTACAACTGCCTGATCCGATCCTAGCCACGTGTAGCCTGAACAAACGCACAAGATATCAAAAGCTTAAGGGGCATCAAATGTTCATCTACTGTTAGTTTTGGGTGTAAAATTTGACCGATTTTTAAGCTGAAGTTATTAAAGTCATATTTACCGTCTACCATGAGTAAAGAAAAGTTAAAACTTGTTAGCAATTTTGAGTATCAAGAGTAAATTTTTAACGAACATCGAATACGGAAGCTAATTGATATCTTTTGCTTCAAGAAAAATGCACGAACATGCCTTTTTAGGTGATATATGTTTATATCTTGTAATCGGGGGTTTCGTTTTTCTTGTCTCCCTTTGTAGTTTTTATTAATAGAAATCGACGTGGGAATGACCCCCATAGTTTGATGAGGTTTTAAACCTTTTAAAAAACTGTATAGTTCGTTGGTTTGCTTGCTTAAAACATAGGCAAAGGGGTATTTTTAAGTATTTTGCATAGGGCATCAAAATATTTAGGAACAGTCCTGACAACTCCAAATATAGACAAAAAAAATGATTAAATATATGTATTTTTATATACACTCAACATTAGTTTTTAACATAATAAAATTACTTTATTATAATCATAATATACAATATTTTTCTCAATCTTAATCAAATTAACCATATAAGAGCTCAGTTTGGATAAGTGAGAGTGGTGAAAAACATTTACAATAAAATGTTAGTTTGTAAATCATAATTACTATTAATGTTGTATGTTAAGCAATTTAATTAGAACTAAATGAAACTTATATTATTTATACGTCTACAAAATTATAAGTACATGGTTGCTATTTGTTATCTAAATAACTATATTATTTATGCTGGACATAAAAAGAAAAGGGTAAACTTATGATGCGAGAGAATTAGCAAGTTTTACAAAGTTGGAGGGTGAAGTATGTATATCTTACAAAACTAGAGGGCATTAAAGTGCACCTATAATTCTGTTTGTCCGACTTGTACCGTCCCCCCTCTGTGATTCTTTTGACTAGCTGTCACGCGTGCCGCTCACGATTATTTATAAGAAGCGCAATTTAGCGAATGAGACACGTAATCCACTTTCCATTCGGTTGGTAAAAAGAGTATTTTAATTACAAACTATAGATTATATTCAAATGTAACGTTTATAATACTTAAATAATTTAGATGTCTAATTAGTTTATGTATGAGAGAAAACATGAAAATGTATTAGGTCATTCTTACCCGTACCACTCATACCAGCTGCCACCTTAGCGTCACATCAGCTTTACCACTACCTTACCACCATCATACAACTCTAATTAATTAATTAAAAAAATAAAAGAAAAAGAAAAGAAGAGAGAGAAAGAAGAGAGAGGTGGGGTGGGTAGAGGAGAGAGAACGGTGGGGCGGTACCNCCGGTGTTACCGCATGTACCGGCTCCCCTACCGGCCCCGTTAAGGATGGCCTTATAAATGTAATAATACACATTGGTCTAATTTTTATTTTATGTAATATATTGTTTTAAAAGACTCGTCAAGTCGTAGCGTAAGACTTGTCTCCGTTTTTATGTTAAATTTATGGTATGTCATTCTTTGATGGGTACGTTTTTGTAATGTACTTTTCTTAAGTCATTTTTTATCGTTTTACTTTTAGGTTTTAGTGTATAATTCATTTGTATTTGATCTTATATAATAGTTATATTATATGATATACAGATTTACGTCATAAATCACACATTGAAAACATTGTGACTTCTTAGGCTTGAGGTTTTTTACCGTCACACAATGTCTCATTGCCACTTCCCCACTTATAACATTAATATGTTTTTCTAAATGTTTGAATATCATATATCGTTTCAGTCTTCACACCTCAGTTTCTAGTGTTTCTAGTAATATAGTGTCTGGTCTAGGTGACCTGAATTGGAAAAGGGCTATGGATGATGATTTTAATTTTATTACTGGAAATCAAACTTGAAGAACTGGTTCCTCATCCTCCTAATGCTAATGTCATTCATTCAATGTGGATTTTTGCTCAAATAGAGTGTTATGATGGTTTATTTCAAATGCATAAGGCTATTCTTGTATGTGATGGAAAACCTCAATAGGTGGCAATTGTTGTAAGGAGACATTGAGCTTAGTTGTCAAACCGTCGACTATCCGCATGATTAGCTTTCTCTAAAAGCTGGTCAATTCACCAACCTAGTGTGAATACTTTTTTTTCTTCATGAGGAGCTCAAATAGAATGTCTATATGTATCCCCATGGGGTTTAGAGACCCAAAATGCCCAAACCATGTATGTTTATTGAAAAATCTTTATATGGCCTAAAACAGACTCTCTAGGCTTGGTATAAGCTTTTTGCAGGTTTCATGACATGAGTTGGTTTCTTTGATTCTCTGATAGCAGCTCTAACCATTCCTTTTTCATCTAATGGCACGGTAATGACATGTCATATCTCTTACTTTATGTTGATGATATCATATTGACTACTTCTTAAGATACACTCGATCCCTCTATCAGATAACTTAGTTTTCAATTTGCAATGAAAAACTCAAGCCCATTGTATTATCTTTCGGGGATTGTAGTAACCCGCCATGTAAGGGATCTCTTCTAATCTCATAGAAAATATGCGACAAAGATCCTGGAACGAGTTGGCATATCATCGTGTAAGTCATCCCTTATGATAGTTGATATTAAGCCAAGTTATGTGTTGTGGCTAGTCGCTCTTCAGTATCTAACTTCATTGCAGTATGGCGGGTGTCCTTCAATATCTAATTTTCACTAGACCAAATATCACACACATATGTTGTGCAACAAGTATGTCTCTTCATGCATGATTCACGACATGAGCACTTGAATGCACTTAATCTTCATATACTCTAGTGTCATATGCAAATATGGATTAGGGGTGCCTAGACACGCTATGGTCTACATTGGGGTATTGTGTGTTCTTGGGTGATAACCTTATTTCCTAGTCTGTTAAATGGCAATCCACATTGTCCCACTCACGTGTAGTATGGACAATGTGGTGTCCAAATCTTGCTGGTTACAGGATATTTTCTTTGAGCTACATTGTCCAATATACAAAACTATATTTATTTGAACAAAAAGGCATGGCTTATTTACAAAAAACAAAACAAAAGAGTACAACATGTAAGTACAACCAAAAAATAAACAACCTCTAAAAAGACACAACTAGGCCGAAAGATCAAGATGACACAAGACTTAACACAAAACAGTCTCGACAAAACTAATCAAATAGTTACAAGCCCGCGTCTACAACTCTACAGTGTTTACAAAAGGTAATACGCAAAGCTATATTACCCAATACACAAACCTACATTGGTCTGTTGTGACAATGTGAGTGTTATTTATCTATCGAGAAACCCTCTTCAACATCCACACATGAAATGTATCAAGATAGACATCCACTTTGTCTATGAAAAGGTTGCTAAAGGCTAAGTACGCGTTTTACATATGCCATCATGATGTCTAGAATACTAACTTTTTTTAACCATGGCCTTCCCTTGGTAATGTTTGAAGACTTCAGTAATAGTCTTAGCATCAACCCCTGAGTTCAACTATGGGGGAGTGTTAGAATAAGCATGCAATGTCTATTTTGCTTGTATTATTGGAAAAATATATGCATTGTTAGGAGAATATTACGCGTTTTACATATGCCCATCATGATGTCAGATAACCGGCTTTTTTAATCATGGCCTTCCCTTGGTACTATTTAAAGACTTCAGTAATAGTCTTAGCATCCGTCAACCTCCAACTTCGACTATGGGGAAATGTTAGAATAAGCATGCATGTCTATTTTGTTTGTATTGTTGAAAAAAAATGTATTGTCAAAAGAATATATATATATATATATATATATATATTTTATGTTGGATTGGATTTCCTTGTTTCCTATTGTGTTCTTACGTTGTGTTCTCGAGTTTTGTAAGGAAAGAAGAGAAAAGGAAGGGAGGGGGAAGAAAAGAAATGAATGGAAAGGAAAATAAAAAAAATAGTCTTACATGTGTTCTTAAGATTGAAAAGAAAGAAGGGAAACAAAAGAATTTTTTTTTCATGTTCTTGAGTAGAGGAGAAAGGAAAGGAAATATGCTACTTTTACGGATATATACCCTTATTTATTTTGGAGGAGAATGTAATTGATGGGTATAGGGGTAAATTTATAAATCTTTTTAATTTTTCTAATTTATTTTTTATCCTCTCATTTGCTTTCCTTCCACATTTGGAAGGAAAATCAACCTTATTTTCCTCCATTTCTTTTCCCTTCTTTTTTCTCCTTAAAAAAATTCGAGAACACAACATTGTTTTTCTTCCCTCCTACTTTTCCTCCCTGAAAAAAACTCGAGAACACATCGTAATGATAGGAATGATAACGCTTTGTATTGTATTTATATATATAGATAATTGAATAGAGGAGAAGTAAAGGATTGACCTCTTTCATTTACGGAATAAGAATTATGATAAATACCATTAAACATCTACAATAAAACAAATAATGGCTTTGTGTTATGACTTATTTTTAACCTTGTTTATAATTAAGAATAGGACAAAACTTATTGCTAATTTTAAGTATTTTCGTTCTCATTAAATCATTTTCATGTATTATAATTATTTAAAAAAATTCATTCCCAACACTTGATATCAATTATTGAGAGCTTACTTTTGTCTCATTATCTTTATATATAAAGAGAATTTGTCATCTAATTTTCCAACTTTTCAATTTCCAACTTTCA
>LUCG01289482.1:0-24666 GCA_001633085.1 Carthamus tinctorius
GGTTATTGATTGTGTTTGACAATGGTTGCAAAACCTAGGGATGATGCTTGTGGTTGTGTGGTTCACCTTTTCAGATCGAGGAAGATGGAAAGGTTTTGAGAACATGGCTTTTCACAAGGGGATGAGGTTTGTTGAAGGGCCAATTTGGGATCTAAAACACAGATTTGAACTAGTGTACTTTTCAGAATTATAGGGATGAAAACTAGAAAACAATCATAGCCAAGGGACCAAATATGTAATTCACGTTTGTTATCCCAAGAAAATGTAAAGAGTAAAAAGAAAAACGTTAAACGTTAAACTGAATCCAGTTCAAATAGCAAGACATGCAAATTTTACTTTGTATTTGATATCGACTCGAGCCCAATAATTATTAAACTCGAGTAACTCGTTAAAGTCTCGAATGGTTTATAACCCCCCTAGGTAGCCTTAGGACAAAAGTTGCCATAAATTACAAAGCATAGGACAAAAACCGCATTTTCAAAAGCACAAGAACAAAAGTCATATATTAAACAATCCTCAGGGATAAAAATGTAATTTACTCTATAACTTTAGTTTTTATTACCGTACATTTACATTTTCTTCTAGAAACTCCTTTTGGGATGAAAAAGAAAGAACAGAAAAAAAATTATAAGCTTCATCCCAAAACTTTACATCCAAAAAATGTGATTAAACCATTTAAAAAGTTAATAAATTTATTAAAAATAAAATAAAAATGTTTTTCTTTTTCCTCTTTTTTTTTCATCCATTTTTTTCTTTTCTTTTTCTCCCTAAGTCAGAGAAACACAACATGATAAGGTGGCGTTTGTTTTTAAAAGGTGTTAACGTTTGATTTCACTTCTGGTTTTTAAGAGACGGTGTTGAAGTCTGAAATTTGAATCAATAAGATTATTTGTTTTTATAAATTGAGAAACATCTGAATATGTATAATCATTTATTATATTTCTAAAATATTCAACTTAAATGCGTCAACTAAGTGAGCATCAATAATCGAATGACGAAATGAAAAAAAAAAATGAATGCTGGTAGATTTGCAATGTGGTGGAGTTTTAATTATATCTCACACACTGAATCCTCATTTTAGGTGATTCAAGATATTCTAGAAAACCAACACAGATCTACAATCTTTGTGTTTTGTGTTTTTTGCAAATCTGGGTTAAAACCGATGTTGAAATCGAAAGAGCGGTGCTGGATGGAAAAAAAAGGCAATTAAGTTGCTAGATTATCACTTAATTTATCAAATAACGTTAAAGGTTAAGAGACTTTGAAAGAAAAATAGTTTGAATTGTTTTAAGTCTGATATAAGTAATAAATAAGAGTTTAAAAAAAACAAAACAAACACCACCTATGGTTTTAGGCTATGTTTGACAAACTAGCTAATAAACAAATTATGTTTGACAAAAACTAGCTTATGAGTATATAAAATGATCAAAACGGGTATTTTGAATAAATAACCAATTACAAATATTTTATAATATAATTAAGACATATATCTTACAATGTAACTAACATAAAATTTTAATAATATGATATGTTAATTAATACAAACAAGATGGTAACAAATTAAATAATATAATATATTTTTTGAAAGAATATAAAATTGATTATATATATACAATAAATTTAGAATTTTTTTAAATAAAACAAACACCACATCTGTGTCATATCAGCGTCACATCAGCTTTACCATGAACCCTCCTCTATAAGTCATCTGGAGTCCTCTCTGTTAGTATCTGAACCTACCAAACCAAATACCCAATACATATATTTTTTAATAAAAAAAGAAGAGAGAGAGAGAGAGAAGAGTGTAGAGAGAGATAGAGAGAAAGGATAAGAGATAGAGAGGGCTTCATCGGTGTAGGAACACCGCTGAGGACGCCGCTCCCCCAGCCTGTCGCTCCCATACCTCCGCCCGTCTAGCCCGCCAGAGCCCCAACGAATAGGGGTGTAAGCGAGTCGAGCTTTTAACGAGCTACTCGAGCTCGAGCTTAATAATACTTGAGCTCGAGCCGGTCTCGAACACAAAATCGAGTTCCTTTAACTTAACGAGCCGAGCTTTATAAGACCAATGTTCGACTTGACTCGACTCGTTCGAAAACTCGATTAAATTTTTCGAGTCGAGCCGAGCCGAGCCATTCGAGCATACCTTTTTTCGAGCCAAACATGTTCATATATTTATTGTTAATAGTATAAAAATATAAAAATTATCGAGCTTAAGTAGATAAACGAGTTAACCGATCGCGAGTTCGAACCCATAAACGAGCTTCGAGCTCGAACCCGATAACTAAAAAAATATTCGAGCTCGAGCCCAACATTGAAAAAGTTAGTCGAGCTCGAGCCCACCATTATTTTTTGAGCTCGACTCGATTGACCCGCTACTCGACTCGGCTCAACTCGTTTACACCCCTACCAAAGACCGCTAAAAGTAAGGAATAAATAAGGGGGCTAAAAGTAAAATTATGACATTTCCAATATAATTAAGAGAAAAAGAAAAATCAAACGAACAGAAAAGCTGTCAGTCTGACTGATCTTTTCATCCCTACCAAAATTCTTCTCAATTATCTCTCTCTCTCTCTGTATCTATATATCTATATATATATACATGTATATATAATACCTTCAAGATTACACACACACACACACACACACAAAACTCTACCTAAAATTGGAGAAACACACATACGTAGGTCTTCTTTGATGGTGGAACCGGTGGAGCTTCCCAGCCGAATTGGTATTCTTCCCTTCAGGAACAAAGTTTTGTTGCCTGGTGCAATTATTCGGATTCAATGCACCTCTCCAAGCAGGTGACCAGATTCTACCTCTGTTGATCGACCTTTTCTTTGATTCATTTCTGTTAATTTGTGTTTTTGTTGCTTTAATTTCATTGCACAAACTGTGCACTTCTCCAAGCAGGTAACGAGATTCTAGCTCTGTTGATCCAGTTTTTGTTTGATTGATTTCTGTTAATTTTATGTTTTTGTTGCTTTAATTTCATTGCACACTGTATTAGGCACACTTTGTAGCAGTAGTGGTGTTGTTCGGCTCTTTTATGGCTTGATTTGAGTAGGTAAGGTTAAGGAAAGCTTGATCGGTTATGGCTAGCTATACACTCTACTACTTCAATAATTGGATGTTGTATTGTATGTGTCATTTTATTGGATGTTGTTGGATTTTGTAATTTGATTGGGATTAGAGGAGTTTGAGTTGGATTAATGCTTTAATTATACAAGGATTCAATGCACTTCTTCAAGCAGGTGACGAGATTTTAGCTCTGTTGATCGAGTTTTTTATTTGATTAATTCTGTTAATTTATGTTTTTGTTGCTTTAATTTCATTGCACACTGTATTAGGCATAATTTGTGGCAGCAGTGGTGTTGTTTGGCTCTGTAATGGCTTGATTTGAGTAGGTAAGGTTAAGGAATGCTTCAGTTATGGCTAGCTATACACTCTACTATTTCAATAATTGGAGTGTTGTATACTTGTATTGTATCTGTAAGTTTATAGGGACTGTTGTTGGAAGTTTGTTGTTTTGTAATTTGATTGAGATTAGAGGAGTTTAAGTTGGATTAATGCTTTAAGTATACATGGATTTGTCATTTTGTTTAGCATAAATGATTTTGTCATTTAACTGAGCTGATTATGTTGAGATCATAAAGTGATTGTTGACTAGTTTGGGGATAGAACAACAGGTTCATAACTATGGTGAATAAAAGGACTGGTAATAATAATGTTGTTCATTTGGGAACAGATTTATTCATGTAAATTAATAATTAGAAGTTAGTTTGTTTGACTTTGATCATATGTCATGCATCTCATGATGCATCTTTGTTCTGAATGCGGAGTGCATGAAAGTTTGGGGCGATAACAGAATGACAATATGTTTTATGTCTGTGGAATTTGTTTGAGCTTCTCTGCTAAATGCTTGTGGTAATGATCTCTTTTGAAAGCCGGATTTACTCACTTGTATAAATGTAGGTCTAGTGATTATATTTCATCACAGATTGGATTTGATTGGTATTTTGATAATTGCAGTGTGAAATTGGTGGAACAAGAACTGTGGCAGAGGGAGGATAAAGGCTTGATTGGCATTCTTCCAGTTCGAGATTCTGCAGAAACAGTGACAGTGGGATCTGTGGTGACTCAAGGTGAATTAATTATGACTCCTTTTTTGTTAAGGAATCAATGAGCCAAAAACTAACTTTTAGTCCTATCGAGTGTAGGGGCTGACTTGGGTGGTAGAAGCTCCAAGAATCAATCAGGCTTATCAGATTCTCACAAGCTTGATGGGAAAAGTCAAGAACCCATCCATTGGCATACTAAGTATATTTTGGCAAACATAGCTATTTTGATGACTATAATTTATGATAACATTTTGTTCTACAGTTCATCTGATCATGATGTTTGATGTTCCAATTTGATATTAGGGGAGTTGCTGCTCGTGCATTGCATCTATCAAGAGGAGTTGAGAAACCAAGTGGGAGGGTTACATACATTGTAGTTCTCGAAGGCTTGAGCAGATTTAATGTACAGGAGCTTAACACAAGAGGAACATACACTACTGCAAGAATTTCCCCTATTGATATGCCAAAGGCTGGTATAGCATACAACCACATTATTCGTTTTGAAAATCTACATAGACTCACCATGTATACTTTAGGAAAAACATGCATGCTAAGTGCTGACCTTACTTGACTATACTGCAACTTTATATGAACACATCTTATGTGTTGAAGTTTTTGTCATTGGTAATTGATCATTTTAGTTTTTGGATTAAACATATAATTATGTTAAGTTTGAAGTTTATGTCCCAGTCTTCTAGTTCATCCTCTAGGCTTGTGACAATATGAATTGGCATGTTGCATGTAGAGAACTAGCTTTAAGCCCTGGTCTGTCAAGATGCTGAGTTACTACGGTTTTCTAATCTTAATTAGAGATGGAGCAAGTAGAACAAGACGCAGACTTCATAGCATTGTCTCGTCAGTTCAAACTAACTGCCATGGAGCTTATTTCGGTTCTTGAGCAGGTATGACTAATAAATGGTATTCTCATTACTTTCTTTTAAAAGAAAAGCATTATAGTCATTGATTCAGAAGCTACTGGGAATGAGGAGGAATTTTTCCCGGTCACCTGAAATTACTTCTATTCTTCTGATTCACTAACTCTCTTTCCCAAGTTTGTATTTCCTCTTTGTGTTGTACTTCAAGTCCTTTATGGAAATTTATTGAGCGACTTAACTGGTCCTAGTATATTAGATACAGGGTGTAATGGGGTTTGCACTGTATTCACGTTATTGTTGACTCATGGAGAAAGCCTCAAAACCTCTTTGTGGCTGCAAGTTCTTGGTAGAAGTGGCAAACGGACAGTTTGGATAGGAATGTTAACACTTGAAAATGGGTAACAGTTTGAACAGAGGGTTCGACCGAAGAATCTCATCATTGCAAAAGAAATGTGTTCTATGAACTTTGACTGGACAATGTGGGGTTCTTGTTGCTCAGTTGTACTTGATGTTCGTTTGTTTTATAAGCTTGCCATTTTTTTTTGAACCCACTGCGTTCTGGTGCAGTGTTTGGTGCTTTTATTCTTATGGGTATATTTCATCCTATGGTTTCTAAATAATATGGTTCACTTGTCCAAAATATTGTTACCGGACCTTCAAAGAGTAGGACATGATCTCACAGCAAAAAAAAGTGGGTTTATAGGATGCCAAAAATGTCTAAATGAAAATGTCTTAATAGACTGAATTAACGTACTTAAGTTTATAGGATAATAGGACAAAACAATCGTTCGTCTTGTGTAGAAGTGTTACAGTAAGTTTATACTTTATAGGACATTTCTGGGAGTTTTAACAAGTTTTTTAGGATACTTTTGAAATAAACTGTCATATTATCTTTTTCCTAGGACACTTTTAAGAAGTGTCCTGTGAACACATCTTTTTATAGAACACTTGTTTTTATAAGGCATTTTTTTCTTCAAAAAAGAAGTCCTAAAAAGCAGTCTATTAGGTTATTCAGACATTTTGGGCTTCCTTTAAACCCAATTTTGTTGTAGTGTCTTGTGCGTAATAGTCAGGGTCCACTGGTTCGAACTAACCATCTTGTGATTTTTTGTTGTAGAAACAAAAAACTGGGGGGAGAACTAAAGTTCTACTTGAGACCGTTCCTGTGCACAAACTGGCAGATATATTTGTTGCAAGCTTTGAGATTAGCTTTGAAGAGCAGCTGTCTATGTTGGACTCTGTTGATGTAAAAGTAAGGCTTTCAAAAGCCATTGAATTAGTTGATAGGCATTTACAGGTAAACTGATATATTAAGTGATTCGATGCACTTTCAATTGAATAACCATTTTTTTGTTTATAAAGTTTGGAATGATTAATCAATAATCATATGATGACATTATTACTTGTATCAGTCTATTCGTGTGGCAGAGAAGATTACACAGAAGGTCGAAGGACAATTATCGAAATCACAGAAGGAATATCTTCTACGTCAGCAGGTATGTTTCCTCGTATAAATCAGGAATTATTTCAGTGATGTGTAATCGATACTAAAAAGGAGTCATGCATCGTATTTATATACTCCCTCCGTTCCAAAATAATTGTCCGGAACTCCATATTTCTAATTCTTTTAGTTTTGTCCTAAAATAAATGTCCATTTTTGAAGTAAGTGCCTACTTTCCAATTCTACCCTTAGTTATAAGATGGAGAAATCCATCACTCCCTCTATTATTAAGGGTAAAAAGTCATTTATTTAATTCAAAAGATAATGATTACACATTTCTGAAACTGTGGGCATTTTTCGTTGTGGACATTTATTTTGGTATGAAAAAATGTTTTGGATTTTGTATGTATGCCTGTTTCCTTCCTCATTGTACTTCTTGAATCTAAACCAGATGAGGGCTATTAAAGAAGAGCTTGGTGACAATGATGACGAAGATGATGATGTTGCTGCCCTTGAAAGAAAGATGCAAGAAGCTGGAATGCCTCCAAATATCTGGAAACATGCTCAGAGGGAATTAAGGTGTCTTTTCTTTAAACTCTTGACAAATAGATATATCTTGTTTTTTAAAGATGAAAAGTGATTATGTTGTTCACAATTGAATATAAATATATCTTATAGTACTAACTGTTCCTTATCATCACATCCAGTAGCTATGATAAAAAAAATTCAGCTAATTTCTTAACCTCAAAATGGAATGCTCTTTCAGGAGACTGAAAAAAATGCAACCTCAGCAACCTGGGTATAATAGCTCTCGTGTTTATCTCGAGACTCTTGCTGATTTGCCATGGCAGACAACCAGCGAAGAAGTTGAGTTGGACCTAAAAGCTGCAAAAGAGCGGCTTGACAGTGACCACTACGGCTTAGTGAAAGTCAAACAAAGGATTATTGAATATCTAGCAGTTCGCAAGGTTGGTCAACTATCTAGTATATTCTTAGTGTAATGATATTTTTTTGGTATTTATTCTATCTAGGACAGCTTGTGCGCACCTCGACTAATCCCATGGGGGCCTGAGGATAACAGTCTGGAAACTGGCAACCCATGGGCCCCAAGGCGTGGCCTTTATTTGCCAGTTTGGCTGGCCCTCGGTTCTATAATGATTGGTAGTAACTCAATGCTTGAATTGCAGTTGAAACCAGATGCCAAAAGCCCTATATTGTGCTTTGTGGGCCCACCGGGTGTTGGGAAAACATCTTTGGCATCATCTATTGCTGCTGCTCTGGGTAGGAAGTTCATACGGATATCCCTTGGTGGTGTGAAGGATGAGGCTGACATTAGAGGGCATAGGAGGACGTACATTGGAAGCATGCCGGGCCGCCTCATTGATGGATTGAAGGTGAGTTTGGATTTTAAATATGGGTTTTTTTCACTTCAACATTTTTACTGTTATGTGCTGTAAATTGAGGTAAATTTGCCAAGGTCCATATGATCATGAGGGCTCTTTTAGTCTGCTTGGCGAAGATATATTTTGTTAGAAAAATATTTATTTTTCTATAATTTAATACGTTACATAGATTAATCAAAATATATATAAGATATGAACAACTCATTAGTCGTAAATTGGTCATTTTATCTGTTCAGTTCAGTTCTTCTGGGCCTGTTAGTTAGGAACTTAATGAGCTTAACGGGAATCACAGCTTATTCGATCAGATATACGTGACTGTTTATATAGAAAGTGGCTTATTCAATAAGTTTTTAGGAGGGAGTTTTATGCAAAAAAGCCTAGTTTCTCTCAAACCTGTCCATCCCAATTAAAAAACAAACACGCTCATTCTATCTTTGAAAAAACTCTCCCAAACGAAAACCCTTATCTATACGCAGAAATTAATCCACACAGACACACACACACACACACACATATATATACATGCATGACTTAATGGAAAACCAACCAAACAGCCCCTAAATGTTCTTGGATACCAAACGCATGGTAAGTGATATTTGTGATCTATTTCTTTATTCTTATTGACTTCCGTACTTCTGGCTTCAGAAAGTAGCTGTTTGCAATCCTGTTATGTTGCTTGACGAAATTGACAAGACCGGATCAGATGTTCGTGGTGACCCTGCTTCAGCACTGCTCGAGGTTCTTGATCCTGAACAGAACAAATCTTTCAATGATCAGTATCCTATTATTTTGTGCAAAAGTTTCAATGATCATATGCTTCAACTCTATAACATAATCATCCATTAAATACATGATTTGTAGATTAAAGCCTTCAAATAATTCGATTATTCTGTTCCACTAAAATCAAGTCAAATGACCCATTTGACTCAGTGACATGATGTTCAATACATAATTCCTTAATTCAACCCTAAAGCTATTTGAATGTTCCTTTCGATCTATCAAAAGTGATTTTTGTGGCCACTGCAAATAGGGCGCAGCCAATTCCTCCGCCCCTTTTAGACAGAATGGAGGTCATTGAACTTCCTGGATATACATCTGAAGAGAAGCTTAGAATAGCGATGCGCCATCTAATTCCACGTGTCCTGAATCAGCATGGCCTGAATTCTGAGTTCCTTAAATTTCCCGAGGTATGCAATTATTCAAGCTTGTTTCTCAATTGAGTTCTTTAAAATATTGGTATGTATGCAACACTCAAAAGAGCTTACACTCTATTAAGAGGCAGCATCTGAATTGCTAAGAGGTAAATCTTGTTTGGCGAAAAAAAGGACTGCCTCTTAATGGCTTTAAAACCCTCTAAATGATTTTGTATCTTGGGTTCCTCTTAACCAGTCAGCACCCTGATTCCATTCTCAACAATTGCTTATATTTCATTTTGCACTATATCATAAGAGTTTTTTAATTATTCTGACCACTTAATCCTCCAGCACCAAACCATTCAGCAACTCCCTTGTCATCGGTATGAAAAATGTTGATTCATGTTTCGCATGTAACATATAACAACCCATCCCACATGGATAGAAAATTAGATTTGTGAGCTCTTTATAAGCTTAACGTTGCGGGCTACTAAATACTAATAACTTCCACCAAAGTTTTATGTTGATTTGGAGGTTATTGGGTCAGCGTCAGCCTGCTACTTTGGGCTATAGGGCATTATAAATGGTATTAGAGCAGATCTTTCTACCATCAGGCCATGTGGATAAGATGCACAACAAAATTGAGTTTATAGGATGCCGAAAGTGTTTAAGCGTCCTAATAAAGTGCCTTATAGGACCCAAAATAAAGCATCCTATCTAAAAGTGCTATAGTAAGTTTATTGGAAGCTTTTGGACGTTATTACAAGATGTTTAAGACACTTCTAAAGTAAAATGCCGTATTAGCTATATTAGGACACTTTCGAGAGGTACCTATGAACACATCTTTTTATAGGACACTTGTGTTTATAGGACACTTTTTCAGTAGCGTCCTATAAAATAGACAACACGACACTTCATTTTTAAAATGGTCCTAAAAAAACTTTTACGACGCCCAAAAGCGTCCTATAAGCTTATTGTAACCCTTTCTGATATGACGCTTTATTTTTTGATCCTATAAAACTAACTCCTCTAAGGCATTCTTATTAGGATGCTTTAACACTTTAGGTGTCCTATAAGCTCAATTTAGCTCATTATAAGCTCAAAGTTGTGGGGTACGGGCTATCAATAACTGCCACCATGGTTTTAAGTTGATTTGGAGATTATTGGTTCAACCGTTGATTCTTTCATCTTCCACTGTGAGAGGCTGTTTGTTTTTTTTTTAAATAACCTCTTAAAACCTTAAGTCTGAAAATTAAGAGGTTTGCAGACTTAAGACTGTTTGTTTTATTTTTAAGAAAATGTCTGAAAACCTCCTATCATCCTCTGAAATTTTAAGAGGTGCACCATCCACGTCTTATTTTTTAGATGTGAAATCAGACTTCAGATCTCTTAAGAAACAAACAACACCCGAGTGTTTGACGCTGGTTTATGCATCGTTTTTATGGTAGGCGATGGTTAAACTCGTTATTGAACGCTACACCCGAGAAGCTGGTGTGCGGAATCTCGAGAGAAACCTTGCCGCCTTAGCTCGTTCAGCAGCTGTGATAGTCGCAGAGCAGGAACATAATATTCCCCTTAACAAAGATATGCACCAAATTTCTTCACCTTTGTTGGAGAGTAGACTTTCCGAGGGAGGGGCTGAAGTGGAGATGGAAGTCATGCCGATAGATGTTAACAATCACGAAATATCGAATGTATTCAGGATCATGTCACCGCTGATTGTGGATGAAGATATGCTGGAAAAAGTACTAGGGGTAAGTTATTTACATATGTAGTCGAAATAACATGCTTCTGAAGTTGGTAAGGTGGTGTTTTTTTTCCTGTAAGCGTGTGCCTAGCCACCTTGTGTGCACCTCGACTAATTCCATGGGGCTCTGAAGATAACAGCCAGGAAACCACAAGGGTTGTGGCGTAGTGGTCGAGACCTTGGGGGATGTGGTGGAATATCCCATCTCCCCAGGGTTCAATTCCAGGCGTCCATAACAATTGTGGCCCACTGAGTTTATCGGGTTGAAGTCCTTCAACTACAATTTGCCGGGATTGGTCTAGGCATAGCCTAGCACACCCTTCCAAAAAAACGACTCTCAGAGTCTCGGTCAATAATCTTTGAATGTTTGCATTTTTGGGGAAATAAACCAAAAAGGGTCGAGTTGATCTTGACTCCATAGGGCCTACTAACCCTATATTTTCTTATTTCAAACCATACGAAACAAACCCAGTATAGCCCACTTGAATTGGGATCTGGGGTTAGATGTACGCATACCTGACCACTACCCTAAAGAGTAGAT
Organism: Carthamus tinctorius; assembly: GCA_001633085.1. Classification (NCBI taxonomy): domain Eukaryota; kingdom Viridiplantae; phylum Streptophyta; class Magnoliopsida; order Asterales; family Asteraceae; genus Carthamus; species Carthamus tinctorius. Next base: position 11,259 of record LUCG01289482.1, read on the forward strand.
TAGCTGTTTCCGCGAAGACTGTATTTGCTTATTTCATTGTTCCTTTTTGAATGCAGCCTCCAAAATATGACGATAATGAAGCTGCAGAGAGAGTTGTGACTCCGGGGATTTCCGTTGGCCTAGTTTGGACGGCATTCGGTGGAGAAGTCCAGTTTGTCGAAGCTACGGCAACGGCAGGAAAGGGGGATTTGCACCTCACCGGACAACTTGGTGATGTTATCAAAGAATCGGCCCAAATAGCACTCACATGGGTATTTTCTCCTCTTGAGATTTATTTTGTTTGTTTTTGTGTTACCCACTCGTTCCCAGATTAAGTGTCCACATTTTTATTTTACTTTTGTCTTAGAATAAGTGCCCATTTTCAAAAACTAGTGCCTACTTTCTAATTCTACCCTTAATTATGAGATGGAGAAATTCATTACTATTTACTCCCTCTGTTCTTAGGGTAAAATTGTCATTTACTCAATCAGAAAGTGAAATAGTTTCACATTTGTAAAACTGTATGCTTTAATAATTACTCCATCTTTTATTAAGGGTAAAATTGTCGTTTAGTTAATTAAAAAGTGTAATAGTTTCTTATCCATAAAACTGTATGCTTTACCAATTACTCCATCTTTTATCAAGGGTAAAATGGTGATTTAGTTAACTAAAAAGTGTACTAGTTTCACATCTATAAAACTGTATGCTTTACCAATTACTCCATCTTTTTGAAATTGTGATTTAGTTAATAAAAAAGTGTAATAGTTTCACATTTATAAAACTTTATGCTTTACCAATTACTCCATCTTTTATCAAGGGTAAAACTGTCATTTAATTAATTAAGAAGTGTAATAATCACACATTTCTAAACCTGCATGCCTTTTTCATCATGGACATTTATTTTGGGACAGAGGGAATAATATGAGAATAAAAATAAAAAAATTAATAATGCAAGTAATACCATGATCGTGAGATAAATGCAACGTGTAACTTATCACATAGTTTAATTTTTTGTATACGACATAGGTACGAGCTAGGGCAACTGAGCTTAATTTGGCTACTGAACAAGAAACTAATCTTCTCGAAGGACGGGATGTTCATATACATTTTCCAGCTGGAGCCGTACCGAAAGACGGACCTTCAGCGGGCGTGACCCTTGTCACCTCACTAGTTTCGCTTTTCAGTCGGAGAAGGGTGAGAGCGGATACGGCAATGACGGGAGAGATGACACTGCGCGGTCTAGTTTTACCCGTAGGGGGTATCAAGGATAAGGTAAGTAATTACTTCCTCATACACACTCGTAAAAAAAATGGGTTTTCGCTACCCTCTAGAGCGCCCCCACCAGATTGGTACCATGGTTGTCATGGGGGAGGTAAATTGTATGCATCCCATTGGCAAAGGGGTGTTGCCCAGGACCTCACAGCATGGACGGGCCTCCCTTAGAGGCCACGGTGGCACGGGACACCGTATTATATGTGCGCCGAAGGGTAAAATTTTCGAATTTTTGAAGGTGCATCCGTATTAGTTTGGAGGGTGCCACCGTATCGTTCTCAAAACTTTAAGGTGTGCACCTAAAAACCAAAACCTTCTATTGGAATCAACCAAAATTTTCACCCGAAATAAACCAAAAAACCGAAAATTTCTCTTGAAATCAACCAAAAAACCTAAAAATTCTTTCGAAATCAACCAAAAAATCNCCAAAAACTTAATTATATCGTGCCACCGTTTGAAAATTGTTCTAGGTCCGTCCCTGCCTCACACGTATGTGTCACACCCACACCTCTACTGCTAGTGGCTAAGACAGATACACGCATATAAAATGGGGTATTTGTCACCCTCTGGACCGCGCCCACCACATTGGTCCCATGGTCATCATGGGAGAGGTAATCATGTATGCATCCCGGGCGTCGCCCCAGGACCTCACACCTATGGATTACACCCCGGGGGGGAGCCACCTTAGCATTGGTCCCATGGTCATCATGGAAGAGGTAATCATGTATGCATCCCATTGGCAGAGGGCGTTGCCCCAGGACCTCACACCTATGCCCGCACCTCTACTGCTAAGAGCCTATTGACAGATACAGACACACAACAAAGGGTATCTGTCACCCTCTACATTGGTCCCACAACAATCATGGGGGAGGTAAATCGTGCATGCATCCCCACAAATGAATTACACTCACACCTCTATCAATAGGATATATATATATATATATATACACACTCACTGACACACATAGAAAGATGGTATTCGCTACTCTCTGGAACGCCCCCACCACATGGTCGTCACTGGGAGGTAAATCGTGCATCCATCCCATTGGTAGAACCAAGGGGTGGTATTGTCATATAGCTGATGTGACTTCAATTATAGTATGAGCCCGTCACGTTCTTCTCTAACTATATTTCGTTTGAACAGGTTTTGGCGGCACACCGCTACGGGCTTAAGAGGGTTATCCTGCCGGAGAGAAATTTGAAAGATTTGGTTGAAGTGCCTTCAGCTGTTCTTGGAAGCTTGGAGGTAAATACTATCTATCCACAAACGTGTTAAATTTAAGGAAAATGACTCTGATAAAGTGATAATATATGATGATGTATTCAAATGATTAACTTTTCAAACCAATGTTCTTGAAAAACACCAAAAAAAAAAAAAAAAACACTTTAATTTGAAAAACCACCAAAAAAAGAACTGGCCAATTGATATAGATACTGTTGGAGTTTTAAATTGGCTGGATTTCTAGAGTGATTTACTGGGTCCCACATATTCTCACAGATATAATTTTGGTTTTTGGACCATTTCTCTTCTATATACGTTGGAACCCTCTCATTCTCTTTTCAAAAGCTCTCTTTTGGAGAGTGATTTACGGGGGTCCCACATATTTTCACATATACAGTTTTGGCTTTTGGGATGAAAGAGATATGTAAATACTGTTGGAGTCCCTCATTCACTAAACTTTGACCATTTCTCTTTCCATATATGTTAAAACTTCCTTCTCTCCTCGAAAGCTCTTTTTGAAAGTGATTTAATGGGGTCTCATATTCTCACAAATACAGTTTTTGTTTTTGGGATAAAATGGGTATATAGAGATAATTAGATATTGTTGGAGTCCTGGTTAGATTTGGACCATTTCTCTCTCCATATATGTTGAAACTTCCTTCTCTCCCTGCAAGCTCTTTTTGGAAGTAATATAATGGGGTCCCATATATTCTCACAGATACAGTCTTGGTATTCGAGAGGAAGGGGGTCGAAATTGTGTTTAACATTTGTGATTGTTACAGATACTAGTTGCTAAGAGAATGGAAGATGTACTTGAACATGCTTTTGAAGGCGGTTGCCCGTGGAAACATCGTTCCAAGTTGTAAAAAAGAATAAACCTAACGTTCGATCTAACATAAAGCATGCAACTTTGTTATCTGTGGACTGCTACCATGGAATCCAAGGATCTCAGGTCGAAAATTAGAAATTATTTATCCCGATCCCGATGTCTGTAAAAATCATTTATATTTTAATCGCAAAGTGTTCAAATGTTGGTTTGGAATCCGCAAACTATATGATGAGGCATTTCAAAGCTGATTCAGCGTCTGAGGCCAGAGGAGGGTTCATGTCCTTCTCTCACATGATTCATTATTCGAGTAACGTGGTTCTGCCCCTTTACCACGAGCTACATATTCACCAGGGCTATTTGATGCAACTTCTCATTTTTGGTATACTCTTTTTTCAAGTTTTTTGAACCATTTTAACTGCTCTAAGTAAAATATTATTGTATTTTTTTAAATGCGAGGGTTAAAAGAAATTATTACAATGCACCATTCTTTATTATTTTTCATTAACAAATAAATTTACAATAATACCACATAGAAAGCCATTAGGAACCCACGGAATACTTTTTAATAGGTGACTGTAGCATTCTTTACAAACCCAATAAATCGTATAACTAACCCCAATGGAGCGGTTAAGACTTGTGGAAGGTGTAACAACCAACCCAAGTTTAAATCCGGGCCTGAGCAACCAGGGGCCACTGAGTATTAATCCCAAGGGAGCATGCTTTAGCTCTTGGTAAAAATTACCAAGGATGTAATCTGGGCAAAGCCTAGGTGAACCTTATCAAAAAAAATAATAAATAAATAAATAAATCGTATAACTTACAAATCAGTTTTCACATATGAAAATATAGTATTTACATAACGTTTCATATGTTAACCATAATAATTCATGCGTTAACCATTTAAGATGGTTTTTTGAACAAAAAACAAACTCTTAAATCTCAAATATTTCTAATTTAATATAGTTGTTGGAGATGCTATCTTTAAACAATTGGCATACTCTGAAATCACACACAATTCATATATAATATATGGTACCTAGACCAATTCACTACCACACCTCTATCTCTACCCTCTTCCCTGTGATGCCACAAATATCATTCATTATTTGGTTAAAAGTTCGTTCACAAAATCGAAATCACATGTTTATGGTGTCTTGCAACCACTTGCTCAGTTTCCTCCTTCACCGCGTAACATTTCTTTCAACCAATCACGATGATGAAACTGAGCCATGTATGGTAGGTAAGATATATAGATATACATGTCTAGGATCAAGTTCAAGGAAAAGCGTAAAGAAATAAACAACCAAGGAACATTCTAATCTCATCTAAACGGTATGTGGGTATACAAGTAATTTCTAGGCTATTTGTCCAACATATACATAAATGCATATAAACCAAAAAAATTACTTCAATTACTTGTATGCATATGTACATACCATCCAAATGAACAATTACCACAGTGTTTCTAAGCTTTCCATTTTCTTAGAGGTTTTCCTTAAACCTTCCTCTAAAAAGGTTAAAGATCTACCAGTAACCTGAATATTAATTCCAACAATAAAAATAAAACCATAGCCAATAACATAAGCAAAATGTTTTTACATGGCATAAATACCAATCATCACACTCATTAGGAAAGCAAAACCAATCAAGTAGGGTGAAACAACATACCAAATTATACCAAACCGATAAACAAATATCACACAAAAGTCGGGTCTGACAGATAAAATATACGCAGACCTCACTTCTATCTCTATCCAAAGGGTAAAAAGATTGTTTCCATACAGAATCCCAACTTGCGAGTAACATACCAAATCAACAAACAAAAAAATTACGAATCCAAGTGAGATGATTATACACTAAAGATTTTCTTCTTTAACAACAAAGTGTGAGAAACAGAAAAACAAAAGCTAAAATGGCCAAAACCCGAATCTGGATTAAGAAAACTTCGTCTTTCTGCGATAACGATACCAAGAAAGTATTCACACGGCTCGATTTTTCGTCGAATCCTGGATTTAATTTCATACGGGAACCCTTTTGCCACGATAGCGATCAAAGAACTGTCCAAGAAAACAAAAAAAATGTCAAATAAAAAACATTTAAATGTTAGAATTCAACAAAATACGGATTTGTGGATTCTGGTATCTAAGTTGGTCCCGATGATACGAATTACGCTCACAAGATCAACCAACAGTAAATGCTTAGGATATGTTCGGTGTGGGGACGGGACAGAACTGCAGCGAGCAAAAAGATCGTCGAAGGTATTAGGATCTTAATTTGATAGGGGTAATTTAGTAATTTACCAATCTTACCTCATCTGCCCTGATTTTTGTTCCACTTATTTTGGTGGGACAAAAACCCGACTCAGGTTCTGTCTTAGCACGGTGTTCAACCACTAAGAGAATTATGATTACAAACTCGTCGTAATTAAAGCAAATCTTCAAGATTTTAGAAAATATTTAAGAAAATCAGCCATGTGGCCTTGTAATAGAGTTTGAAATACATTATATCTTGTAACCCTAAAAATAGCAAGAAAGGTTTTAGCGTTTTAATTTGACATGGGTAATTTAGTATTTTATCAATCTTGTTTCATCTCCCTTTTTTTGTTCCACCTATTCTGGTAGCACGAAAAATGCAGTTTTGTCCTTGTTCCACCTATTCTGGTAGCACAAAAAATGCAGTTTTGTCCCACTCAGTCCAGTCCTACGTTGTTATAGCGGTCAAAATTTGAAATAACAGTCAGGATCGTGATTTGATACGGTTATCGTGATGGTAACGCGATCCATTTAATAGTTAAAATTTTACATAAACGTATGAATTGTATAGAGTGGGTTCATACAAGAATGCTAACGATTTAAGAAAAAACAAGAAAACAATCATTAGTGTACAAACTCACACATGATTCACGTATAAAATCATATATGATTCCGCGACTTTGCTCCGCAACTTAAGTCGTGACCGAAGTCGTGCACGTCCATTTTTTACCATTAATGTAAAATCACATATGATTTCGCACATGATTTGATGTTTTCTTATTTTCTTAGTGTTCTCATTTGAACCTTCCTATGTATACATAACATGATATATAAGTCTATATATATAAGGTCAAAGTTCAAAGGAAAACCGAGAAACACCCTCGTATCCCATCATTTGGACCATATGCACATGTGCCTAGGAGTAAATTAAGTTTATTTTATGCACATGTGCATATTACAAATTACTTCAATGCACAAGTGCATACGGTCCATATGAAAGGGCTACGAGGGTGTTCCTCAGTTTTCCTTTTTTTTAGGTTTTTCCTTGAACCTCCCCCTCTCTATATATATTGAAGATGAACATAATAACACGCAAACAAAAGAAATGACAAGCAATATACGTGGGAAGACAATGTTGTTGTGAAGAGAAGATGCAAAATAGTAGACCGGAACGGAAGAAATGAGAGAGGAATACTGAGTTTACACATCAATATTGCAAACGAAAATCAGCCCCCCTAGCTCGTATTCTCCTAACCGACTTTTCTAAACCTTTTAAAAGGACAACTGAAAGCACAACTCCTAATTGCGGTTTTCACACCGCTATTGCAAATCAAAATTGTGGTGATTAGCGCCGCTATTAGCAGAACCGCTATTTCTCACCTTATTTCCCCTACGACCTCTAACCATTGTAGCACCACTATAGCACCGCAATTAACAGCATTCCTGTCATGTCTAAATATCGCACCAAATGTGAGACGATAAGTTTTTGTTTTGTCATGTCCTATGCTGTTAATTGCGGCGTTGTTGCATATCAAACATATTTAAAATTGCCTTGGCCAAATAGCGGTAGCACAAATCAGCGCTATTTAACAATACTGCACCGATATTTTAAGAAAAAAGCAGTCAACAGTATCGCGAAATAGCAGTTTGCCTTTTTTTTGGGCTTCTATTCATTTAGGCCTATTTTTTTGTGAAACTTGTTTAAGTTCTTGTTTTAATGTTGAAACTATATTTTTAATTAATGCATATGATATGTTTATGTATGCATACATAGGGTTAGGTTCACGTGAGACCAGCATATTTTTATGATACCCATGAGACCACTTTTTTACACTTGAAACTTCAAGCAAAACATTGTTTAGTTAAAAAAAAAATCCAAACCTTCACAGCAAAAACACTGTGAAGGTCGCAGTGTTTTCTTGTGAAGTTTCAACTGTACAAATGTGGTCTCATGTGGTCTCAGTCTCACACGTCTCATGAAAACAACTTGGTCTCACATGATCCCAAGTCTATATATATAAGAGCCATTCAAGGGAGAACTGAGTATTTTGTGATAACTGTGAGATCCAATTTCATCTACTCATTTAACTAATCAATGGCTTAAAGAAAAATAAAAATTAATAACAAAAACCCCTCCCAAATAACCGCCCGTAAAAACAAGTAATATGAAATGATTTGCTAAAATTGGATCTCGCAATTACCACAAAACTATCGAGTTCTCATTTGATTAGACCCCTATATGTAACTCTAAAAAATATTATATAGACCGCTATAACCGCCATTTCAAATATCGGTCCTGACCGCTATTTTGAATTTTGACCGCAGTAACAGCACAGGTCATGTCTCATCCTATCCCGCATACCAAACAAAGAAAGGGAGACCCTTAACATCACACCAATTGACCAAAAAGGCGATAAAATGCCAACAAGCAGAAAGATAACAAGAGAAGGAGAAACGTACCGATCTAATATAAGGCTGTTGAAACACCCAACCAATAACAGGTATCTTCTGCACGAAAACCGCTAACGTGGGCCAGAAGCCACTGCAAAAAGTACCTCATAAGTAACCAACAGTAAAGGGTCGTTTACCAAACGCTTACCAGCAAGACAACCCTTCACTTACCTTATTGGGTAACATTATCAGCCATCAAAATGAATTGTTGGTAAGAACATCTCCAACAGCTTTGCTAAAATAGAAAAAGTTGAGTTTTTGTTTTCTAAAATGCTCCAACAGCTTTTCTATCGCATTCTCTAAAATAGAAAAACATGGAGAAAGCTCTAAATATAGAGAATTCTCTAAAATTTCTAAATGAGGAGAGAAAAACATTATTTTAATATCTTCCGCCAATACCAAAATTGATTGTAAAAAAAATTAAAAATTTATCGGAATATTAGATGTATTGTATATTTTAATAATATAAGTAATGATGGATTCTCTAATGTAGAATAGCTATTGGAGTTGGAAAAATGTTTTTTTGAGAATTTGACTTCTCATTTTCTATTTTAGAGAAATTACAGAAAAGCTGTTACAGATGCTCTAAGTGTCTCTTACCCAGTTAGCACTAACCAAGTAAGAATCTTCTCCCTCACTTACCGGGCAAGATTTTTGGTCCTTGCAATGCTCATCCAGTAAGGCAAATGACACGCATTAAGCGTTTGGTAAACAGCCCATAAATCTATGTATAAAAGTACGCATTTCATGATCATATCAAACAAACCTGAATAGGATGATGAAACCATAAGCCTCTAATGCCATTCCTATGACAGGCCAACCAATGATAACGAAGAAGAAGCCAATACCGAAAGAAATTGTGCCCTGTGCAATCAATCAAGCAAAATCTAAATGGAAATGCAAACGGAAAGAATGAATAACACACGAAGACAAGTGAATTTGAGACGGTAAGAAAGCAATGGAAACCTTGAAATTGTTGCGTTTCATGAAGAATTGCAAAGAGGATTTGACACCGATGGTCATTACCACTCCCGAGATGAATAGGATCTGGTTCAGTAACACCACAAAATGATTTTAACATTAATTGTCACCAACTCAACCTTGGCAATAAGCAAACATGGACATTGTATTCTCAAAAACGAAGGAAAGGAAAGGAAGGAAAAACAAAAAAAAAAACCACATGACCTCGAAACTTTTTAGGAGGGAAAAGAAAGGAATTTTCTGAAAATAAATAACATATTTCCTCCCAAATGTGGGAAGAACATGTAAAAAACCGAAAACCTTTGGACAGTTTAGTAAAATTTACAAAACTAACTACCCATCAATGTAATACCATTAAAACATATATAAATAGGATATTTGTAAAAACAGCATCTTTTCTTTCCTTTGTCTCCGGTTCCAAGAACATGAAAAATTGTTTCCTTCCCTTTCTAATAAAAACACAAATAAGAACTTTCTTTCCTTTCCATTTTTCCCCTTCTTTTTCTTTTCTTCCCAAGTTTGAGAACCGGGGGAAGAGAGAGTAAGGGAGAAATCAGAAAACTTGAGACAGATTGAGAGATACTAACATTTCCAATGGCAAGTAACCCCTTGTCAAAGAAGAAAATGATTCCCAGAAACGAGAAGAAGACGCCGAACCCTGTCAATCCCAGCCCAATCTCTGTTCCATTGAAGAAAAATTGTTTAACAGAAGAATGTTAGGGAAAATTTTTGATACAAGCAACAAAAGCTGATCCACATCAAAACCATATCTATGTGAAGCTTAAATAGTTGTGGTTGACATTGTGAGAATATGTGGAACCCCATTACATTACTCACCAAAAGAGCCCTCAAGGCTCAAGGAGACAAAAGGTTCCAAAAGGATAAATGGTCCAAATCTAGCTGATCTGGGAGGAGACTGGGACTTCAATATGCCCCCTCAATACAGAGGCTAGATGGGCACAAACTACCTTTTACAGTGTCGTGAGAAGAATGGACAGGTAAGAAGTGCAGACAGAGTGTCGAGTACCTAAAGTGATAGACCATGGCTCTAATATCATATGAGAATATGTTGAAACCCATTAGTTTGCTCTTCAAAAAGAGCCCAATAGGCAAGAGAGAAGGGAGGTTCCAACATATATAAGAAAAGAAACAGTTCAAGTCTAGCCAAAAAGGACCTTAATAGAAATCTCTTTACATTACGAAGCTAATCTCTCATTAGATTAACCTGTGCCACTGATGCTTGTCTCTCATTACTTGCCTATTTTTCTCGCAGGTTCTTCCTAATCTCTTATATTACGAGGTTACAGCATCTAATTTTGGTCATATTCTCGGATGCAAACATACTCAAGTCCTTTCTGTGAACCAAGGGGAATTTTAGCAGCAAGTACCAAGTAAGATTACTACAGGTCATCAGAATAGCATATAAGCATAAGATAGCATGGTATAAGTGTCTGTTACCTTTAACCACTAACGAGGTAATAGTCATCACCCCCACTTAATTTTCTAGGTTAGCAAAACGATTAAGACTGTCGCTAAAAACCATCATAGAGTATTAGGGCCTGTTTGCTATAGCTTAAACTTAATGAGCTTAACGAGACTCGGCTTATTCGGTCAGCTATACATGACTGTTTGGAAATGGTTTAACGATATAGAAATCGGCTTATTCAGTAAGCTTCCGCGAGGGGATCCCAAACAGACATCTCCTTGATCTATACAGATATATTAATCCACACACACACACGACTTTTTCTGCAATGGACTTAATGGACAATCAGCAGCTCCCAAGGATCGATTAAACAAGTGTTAAGTTCAAACACAGCATGTAATGAAATCAGTAAAACAAAAAGCAGTTAAGCAGTTGAAAAGCTCACTTTTCCAATCGTCCATCTCGAAGCCAACCATCGCGCCTATTCAGATAAAATCCTCCAAATCCCCAATCAAATCACCCTCGCAGACTGCAACCACAATTAAAACGCATCCAATTCAAATCAACTTCATAAAAAACATACAAAACCTGAAAAAAACAACCAATTCTCCCTTAAACCCCAACGAATTCAACTCGGTTTCAATCTAGGTTTCAATATCCACAAAATTCAATCCAATTAAGATCTGAAAAACCTAAATTCACCTCACCTCAAATCACCTACCAGCTAAACAAATAGAATCAAAAACCCATACGTATTTTTCCGATTGATAAAAACAAAATCGATAGCAATAACCTCAGATCTTCAAAATTAAATGCCGTAGCTTCGTAAATCGTAAGAGACGAGAAACGAACCTGTGAATGAACGAAATAGCGCAAGTAACGAGAGATTTAGCTTCAGTAGAGCAGGGAGATCTGGCTATGGCGGAATTTGTGTGTGTTTTAGTGTGTGAAAATGGGGAGAAGAAGAAGAAGCGTGTTTTTTTATTGTACAGTTTCATCGTTCTTGCGAGTGAAGGAATCGTTTGTCATTAGTGTGGTGATGTGTTCTTCTTGAAATTATAGCATTGTTGGCAATTTAAGTCCCTGTACTTTTGAGATTGGGATAAATAGGGTGTTGTAGTTTTAATGGTGACAGGTTTGGACGTTACTTTTATAGCATTTGTCAATCGAGTCATCGTCTAACCGGTTTCGTTTTTTCGTCATGTTAGTCGTTAGATGTTTTGACTAGAATGAAAGAGAAATAGAAATGAAAGGTTAAATCTGACAAATGTTGTAAGCTTAAGAGCATTATTTTTGTCGATCAAAGCCCTGCAATATTGCTCGATGTCTGTTTAGCTGAATTCTATTGTTTCAAATAATTTTTTCTTTTTTTTTCTATATTTGGGTTGATTTCGAGGATTTTAAAGTTTTATGGTTGATTTCAATAGACTTTTTCGGTTTTTTGGTTACCCTTTCTTGTAATTTGTTTTTTTTTTAATATCACGAAACAACCTCAAAGTTTAGCATGTCTACCTTTCATACTTCGTAAGATTATACATACGAAGATCGATTTAAACAGGTGCACAAGCACCACAAGTCAAATGATTATATATTTGTGGTTGATTTAAATAATCATTCACGTTTTGGGTATTTCGATTTTTATCAAGTTTAGAGAGAGAGAGAGAGAGAGAGAGAGAGAGAATGGTTGTCGAAGATTGATGGTCGGATCTTGCTTCAATTAGTATGTTTCTATATTTATTTGTTATCTAAATACATGCATACAATCATATATGTGATTTCTATGATTTAGTATTATAGTCATATACCATACCTAAATACCAAATATAAAGCCACTATTAATATGAAGGGTAATACTTCGATTTAAAGAAGCTTAAGATGAAACTAGAGAGTTCTATTTATTATAATAGAACAATCTTATGTATAAAAAACTCTCCTTATGAAATCAAGCAAAAGAACGTGCTAGCATGGCGTAAATGTGGTATACTTTGCCTTTCAAGGCTTGATCTTGATAATTACTGAGGTGAGTTGATGTTGATCAAAAACATATGTTGGGATATAAAGGGATATGATATGACCCACCTTTATGTTGGCATGAGTTGTCTTTGCAGTCAGGTCAATGTTGGACGAGACAACTTTCTTGGTTGGATAAAATGTCACATGAATTTGATATGTACGACCCTCTGTTATGTCAAAGGTTTCTAGAAAGAAAAGTTGAATGTTTGTCTTCGAAAATGCAGATTTTGTAACCATGCTAAGAGCATTTACATTTGAGTGATTTATAAGAACACATTTTTTTATGTTCTTTCTTTTCTTGCAACATAATCATCAATTCACCATATTAAGAGTCTTAATAAAATTTGAAGTAACTTACAAACGTATCTTATTTATGGGTTTGATGTAATTTTTTTCACCCTTAAATTTTGTTGTAACTTTTTTATATCTTTTAAAAAACTAACGGTGCGTTCGTTTTGCGGAAATGGAATGGAATTGGAAGGGTTTGGATTTCAAATCCATTCCATTCATGTGTTCGGTAAACCAAGGGATTAAAAATTGCTGGATTTTGAAATTCCATATGTGCTGGATTTTGAAATCCTAAGGGGCTGTTGGTTGGAGGGATTCCTTGGAAATCCATGGGAATTGGAATCCAAATCCCTAACATATGTTTGGTTGGATTTAGATATACGAATTGGAATTTGGAAGTGGGATTTAAATCCCTCAACTGCTGGAATCTGAAATCCTTCAAGGGAAGGAGGGATTTTAAAATCCCTTGAGCTGGGAATGTGACCTATTACCAATATACCCTCCACCCTTTTAATTAGACTTAAACAAAACATGGCCTCCTTCCTCTCTCTGTGGTCTTCATCCTCCATCCCCATTCTATGAAGTCTATCTCTACCCTTTTCTTTGCAGGCATCGTCGCCGCACCTCTCCATCCCCCCGACCGTCGAATGCTTCTTCTGTCGCTGTCGCCTCCATCGTCGCCGACCGTCGACCAC
>LUCG01289507.1:0-11478 GCA_001633085.1 Carthamus tinctorius
CATAGTTTTTTTAATATGCTTCCGTTGCTTGAATGTGGTAATAGATTTGATTAAAACCCAACATGAACATGTTTGGCTAGAAAAAAGGTATGCTCGAATGGCTCGGCTCGACTCGACTGTAAAATTATAATCGAGTTTTCGAACGAGTGGATTCAGACATTGGTGTTATAAAGCTCAGTTCGTCAAGTTAAACGAGCTCGATTTTGTGTTCGAAATCGACTCGAGCTCGAGTATTATTAAATTCGAGCTCGTTATAATAATAAATGAGAGCTTCATGTTTGAAAATGAAAAAATTTATTTAAAAACAATAACAACTTTTTTACCAAACACAGTTATAGTAAATAAAACGATGTTTATACTTTATAGATATTATAATTCGAAATCATTTGATAAAATATATTGATATAAGTCTTTCTTATTATTTAGAACAATAAAACTTTTGATCAAGATGTTATAGAGAGAGAGGAAAGTTCAAATGAAAACTCATTTTTCATTATGAATGTGATGATCACCAAAATCCTGCCACGTGGCAATATTCACTCTGAATATCATGCATTATTCAGAGTGAATAAATACGTCTAAGCTTTATTCAATATGAATAATGCATGATATTCAGAGTGAATATTGCCACATGATGTGATTTTAGTGGTCCTCGCATTCACGACCAAAATTGAGTTCACATTTGAACCTAGCCATGAGTACCACGTTTCGGGCGCTCACGCGGGCATGGGGAAGGGAATTTCGGGCTTAGCCCGATCTTGGTACCCGAGAGGCGGGCTCCTCGTTCGGGCTCTTCCTCGAGCTCACAAGCCCGAGCTCGGTTTCTCTCCTCTCTTATATATATATATATATATATAGAGAGAGAGAGAAGTGATCTCAATCACTCATCCAATCAATAAAAGACGGCTTTGACCGGTTACGGTGGACGCAGTCACGGAGGACTGACGCGATTCATGGAGGGTGGAGACGATTCAATGAGGGTGTCAAAGCTGTATTTTATTGACCGGATGAATGGTGGAGATCACTTATCTACTTCTCATTTTTTAGCACTTCTCATTTGAACCTAAGATTATATATAGATGAAAGTTCGGCTGCGAACTCAAATTTTATAGTGAACGTGATAACAGGCGAATGCACGCCACATGGCATATTCAGTCTGAATAATCATGTACTATTCAGACTGAATAATAAGTCTGAATAATACAACATAACATATTCAGTCTGAATGTTGTATTATTCAGTCTGAATAATACATGGTTATTCAGACTAAATATGCTAAGCGATGTGTTCTCGACTGTCTCACGTTCACAATGAAATATGAGTTTTCTTTTAAACCTGACCCTCTATATATTAAATACATTTTGATTGTGTTCGTAATTCAAAATTTTAATCATGAAACGACAAAATAGTTTTGGGTCTAAGTGGTAATTTCCCTATGGTTGTTGGGTCCATCAGCTAATTTCATATAGTTTTGGGTCTAAGTGGTAATTTCCATATGGTTGTTGGGTCCATTTGCCAATTCCTTATAGTTTTGGGGCTAATTGGTAATTTCCATAGAATAAAATGATTGCTTTTCTGGTGAACATTGGTATGTGTATGACATCTTGTACGGAACCATAAGAGGAAGTTGGCGGGATAGCAGAACTTCCACTAAAATATTTTAATTAAATTACGATTTTAGTCCCTATAGTTTGTTAAAATTTTATTTTTGTTCATGTGACCAAACCTACAATTTTCATTGCATGGTTTATAATTCACCCGTTTTATAGTCTCTTGTTTAGTTAGTGTTATGAACGAAAATAGAAATGAGTGGGAAATCATGGAAATGAAAGTTGAAATTTCAAAACCATAACAAAATCTGCAATTTTCAACAAACCATGAGAAACGTAATTTAATCCAATATAATGATAGGGGTAAAGATGGCCAACCCAATCGGTTACTATATGCGACCGATGGTTGACCGAAACCATGACCAGATGAAGACCAGTTACGACTGGTCCGATGAAGGCCCGGTTGAATGACAACCGGTTACAGTTGGTTCTTGTATTTGGATGAAAGGCTAACCGGTTAAGCCCGAGCCCCAGTTACCCGACCGGTTATGGCCCCGCTCGATCCATTTTCCACACTTTCAAAAAACTAGTTGTCTATAACTGTTTATTTTTTTATTAAACCCCCCTCCCAACACTATAGATAGAGTGTATGGGATATGAGTTATATATCAAGTTATAAAAAACAAAAAACGCTCACAGTTTTCACAATCTCGTTATCGTATTTGTTTTTCCTAAGTTCTCATTATCTCTTGCACTCTTCATGTTTTTCTCTTTTAATATTTGAAAATTGCCGATGATTCAACATCACAAGACCGATTTGATATGACCAGAACACTTACACCATGTCAAAAATGGGAATACCACGACAACAATGAGTAGACAATTAATAGCACTTTTTAATAATTCAATTAATTGTATTTCTATAATTGAAATTATAGTAAACATATATTTAAGTAAACCAAGATACCAATTTATATGTTTTATATTTTATAATTTTATATTAATTTAAAAAGGCGGTCGGTTAAGCCCAATGATCGGTAAAGGACCGACCCGTAACCGATTATAAACACATGGTTACCGAGGACATAATTCAGTTACCTTAATTTCCCCTAGATTTGGGAGCGGTTGGCAGTGTTGTTATTTGTTGCAAAAGGTTGATTTCGGCAACTCCAACCAGCCCACCACAGATTGTCAATGCTCGTTGTGGGGGAATTTGTAACTCACTCAGCGGTTGTGGCTATGGGGGCGTCCGTTGGCTTGAACCCGGACCATTTGATATTTGTTGCAAACTTAATGCTCACCCATTACCAACTGAGCTGCACGCCATTGGCTGGCAGTGTTATCATTTTTTGTCATTTTACATGTTTATAAACTAGTTTTTATCAAACATAATTTGTTCACCAGCTAACAAATAACTTATAAGTCTTCAGCCAGTAAGAGCAAAGACAAGGATCGAAAGACTTATCTGGTAGGTGAGAGTGACGACTCTTACCACCGTTGCGTTTACCGGGTAAATTGTTGCATAAGATACCGTTTTAATGGACCAAAATTTTACCTGGTGAGTAAATGATAGTGTTGAATTTTATCGACAAACACTTAGGCCGTGTTTGGCAAAAATAAGCTAGCTTATAAGTTGGTACATGTTTGTATGGACCATAAGTTAGCTTATTGAAACGATAGTTAGAGTTGGCTTTTCAGGAGTTTTTTTTTGTAGTTTTTTCCAATCATACCCTTATTAATATTAATTATTATACCTCAAGATATCTTTTTTGGTCATTTTATATATTCATAAGCTACTTTTTGCCAAACATAATTATTCATAATATCAGCTATTAGCTAGCTTATTAGTCAACAACTAGCTTATCAAGTATCAACTCGCTTATAGTTCATCCAAACATGTATTAGCTCAACCACCACCAAGTTGTGGCGCAACGGTAGGTTCCTAAAGGGTGGTAGCTCCCACCCAGGTTCGAGGCCTGGCGTGCACACAATTGATGGCTACTGAATATTAATCCCAGGGAAGCATGCTTAGCTCTCGGTAAAAATTACCAAGGATGTAGTCTGGACAAAGCCCAGGTAAACCTTCCCAAAGAAAATAAACATGTATTAGCCTATAAACTATTTATTTTTACCAAACACAACCTAGATCGAAAAAAACCAACGAAATTAAACTATAGCGATGAAAACCGTAATTTCAAAACCATAGGAACAAAAGTCGTAAACTATAACAACTATAGGGACTAAAAGTGTAATTTACTCTATGTTTTGTAGAGGAAAAAAGCATGAAACTGCCATGAACGGACATTGATGGATGTGCACCACACTGTTACCGTGCGCCCGTTTTCCGGGTTCACCACCAGCTTTATTCATCAACCACATGTGACATTTGTTGGAGGCCGCCACCAGAAGGAATCAATTCTCATTCTCAAATTTCTCTCCAATTTCTCTCGATGATATCAATTATTCTCTCCCAATCTCAGGTAATTTAGGGCAAATTTCATACGTTCGATCTCCGATTTATCTTATCTTATCTTACTATACATCATGTTTTTTCTTCATGAAATTGATGATAATCTGATCAACATGCTCGAGGTTTTTGTTTATAATCATGCATTTTTGTTTTTTTGCTTGATTACGACCTTCGTTATTGCATGCATCTGAAATGCGAATTGATGTTTATTATGTGAAAATCAACGTATTAGGCTCGTAATTGGTGCTGAAATTTTGTTGCCGTGAGATTATCGATGTTGTGTGATTAGTTTGCCTTCCAGAGAGAGGGAGATTGATGCAAAAAACAACAATTATTGCTTTCGTTTTCTTCTATGGTGATTAATTGATCATTTGTCGTTGTTAATTTGCGTTTTTGTTTCTGTTTGGCTATGGAGAAATGAGAATCTACAGTTTGTATGGCGTAATTAACGATAAACACGAAGTTTAATTTCAAGTTTTCAACTACAGCTCGTTTTTAGGTCATAGCTTGCTTAGACGGATCTGGTGATGCAAAACCATAAGCATAACCACGAAAACAAAAAGAAAAAGGAGGTTATTTGTTTTGAGATGATAGGGAATAGGAATTACCTAGAGATATTCTGGTTCTTCGGATAACTAGCTATTGAGTTTGAATACCAAAGGAGAAGTAGCAAACACGATCGCGTAAAACTGGCATTGTTTATAAGAACCGGGTGATAACCGACGTCTAGATCACTGGTGTATTTGTCTCTTGTAGCATTTTTCCCATCATCATATCTACTTTGGTCTAATGGTAGCATAAACTTTGAGGTAGCAACATTTGATCATGAAATGGACATCTTAAACCACTCTCGATTACTTGTGTTTCCTTGTTAATGCTTTACATAGATATGTTTCGCTGTTTTCTTGGTACCTTGCTAAGTTTCATGTTGATCTTTAAGTTAGTATGATCACAACTTGTTAGTTGTTACCTCTGTTTTAGCTTATAGGAGATATATGTAGCAGTGGTAAATGGCAAATTATGGGCTGAATCTATATAGCTTGTTTTAACTTTGAAGTTATTTTTTGCAATTTAAAAGGGCTTGATTAGTAACGCATATATTATGAATTTTCAGATTTTGAGTTTCTTGCTTCTGCCTGAGAGGGGGAGCCGTGGGGCTTAGGAATGACTAAGTTTAGGTGGAATGAGTCAATGAATATGTTTCGGGATCATGTGGATCCAGAAAAGGAAGAACAGCTGAAATGGATCATAATAGGTAACTATCTCTTTTCAAAACAATGATCCTTAGAAAATTTTTGGAGGTTGCCACATAGCATTTTTTAGACCAAAATAATGGAGTCTAAAGCTCTACTATACCATCATGGGATTAATGTTATTCATACCATGGTTATCCTTTTGGTAATGCATATATAAGTTGCTTGTCTTGGGAACAGAAGTGACATGGTAGAAGCCGAGACAACTCTCCTAAAGTTGTTCCATCTTGCATATGGTGTGTACAATTTACACAAAAAATATGTGAACCCCTATTAGGAGTGATGCCTATTCTTGATGTTACAACTTTTGTTTGGTAAATTTGACACTCAACACTAAGGGCCTGTTCGTTAGCAACTTAATGAGAACAATAACTGATTCTACACATGATTGTTTGGCAGTGGCTTGATGGTATAGGAAGTGGCTTATTCATTAAGCTTTTAGGGAGGAGCTTTATGCAAAAAGCCAAGTTTTTCCAGACCTATCACTCCCAATTAAAAAACACGCTTCATCCATCTATGAAAAACCTCTCTCCAACAAAAACCTTCCCGGTCTATACAGACATATTAATCCACAGTGACAACTTTATCTATACAAGACTTGATGGAAAACCAACCAAAGAGACCCTAAATTCATTGCAGGGAACAAGTCACTTGTTAGACTTCTTATAGATATCATAAAACAGTTAACTGATCATTATGCCTTTTAAGTCTCATCTTTGTAGTTAACCATGATTAGGCAACTCTTATTACTTCTTAGTGATTTCCTTGCAGTTATGATTCTTTTAGAGGCATTGCCATGCAACTTGTACATTTATCACACATTATTCATTTGATACAGAAACATCTGAGTTTTACAAATTTCTAATGTTTTCTATATGCAGAAACGGATACAAAAGTGAAGAGAATCACGAGGCTTGTCAAGGTATTAAACGCTGGCAACAGAGAAGCGGTCCAAAAGAAGAAGTCTGAAGTTGTTTACCTCATTGAGGATATTCATAAACAGTACCAAGGGCTGTATGCTTTGTATGAAGATTTGAGGGAATTAGTGAAAAGAAAATGCATTAATGAAGAAGATAAAGAAGACTGCGAGTCTTCTAGCTCTTCATTGTCTTATTCATTAAGCATGGAATCAGCTGGATTCTTTTCCCCAAGCAGTGGCTCTAAGACACCAAATCATCATGATCCGAGTCACCATGATCCACATCACCATGATCCACATCACCATGATCCACATCATCATCATCCACATCACCATGATCCACATCATCATGATCAACCAAAAGTGGCAANCATGATCCACATCACCATGATCCACATCATCATTATCCTCATCACCATGATCCACATCATCATGATCAACCAAAAGTGGCAATAACAGACGGACAAATTGTGAAATTTGAGCATTCACCTTTTTCGTTAGAGGATACAAGTGAAGTTGTGAAAGAAGCGTTAAACGTTGAATCTGTGTCGACTTCTTATAATAAGGCGGAAGAAACGGAGGCGGAAGAAAGTGAGGCGGAAGAAAGGGAGGAGGACGATAGGGGTAGAACAGTAGAGAAACTCGTGAAGGAAACCGAGTACTTAAGAGATCGGTTGGAAGAGAAGGAGGAGAAATACCAGAATCTTGAAACCAAATCGTCCGCAAAGCTGAAAGAGTTAGAAGACAGAATCGTTGGTTTAAATCTCGAGCTCGAGGCCTTGAACCATCAAAAGGGCGAACACGAAAACGAGCAGTTGGATAGCAGAAATGATGAAATTCAAGAAACGAGCACGGAAAATTCAGATTTTCAGTCATGGGTTTCCGAGCTCGAACTTGCATTCAAAGAGAAAGAAAGTGAGGTTTTGAAGAAAATGGATGAATGTGAGAAGATTTTCAAGGATAAAATAGACAAATACATGGATCGACTTCATAATTTGCAACGGGAAGTGGAGTATTTACAGACCCAAAACGAAGCCCGGAAAAAATTATCATACGAAAAAGAGAAAGAACTCGAGTCATTAAGGATTCAGAATCAACAATCACAAATGGAGCTCGAGAAAAAGACCAAAGAAGCCGCGGATTCCCTCGAGCGCTTAGAAAGCTTAACGCAGAAGCTAAACCAAAAGACCACAAATGAAGAGGGTTTAGTCAAAGAAAGAAACAGTCTCCAAAACCGAATAAAAGATTTTGAAGTCATGATTGCAAGCATACACAACGAAGCCCGTTTATCGAAACAAGAAAACGAGAAGCAAAAAACAATAATCTCCCAGCTCGAAGGAAAACTCCAACAGAGAGAGGGTCAGGTTGTAACTCTGGAGTCGAAAATGGAGGGCGTCAAGAAGGACTTATCAACCAAGATGAAAACCCTCGAGCAAAAAGTCAAATCCTCAGAAATAGACAAACGGGAACTCAAAGGAAAAAACGAGGTCTTAGCCGCCACTCTCGAGCAAAAAGACATGCTGGTCAACAAGCTGAACCACACCGCGAAAACCACCTTCCACACGAGCGTGAAGAAAATGGGCGAGATGGTCGACGAGTTCCGGAAAAAATCCGAAGACAGCATCCGGATCCTTAGCCAACGTATCCGGGTGGCAGAGCAGCTGCACAACGAAACGAAGGACTGGTACAAGAAGACAAAAGACAAATACGCCCAAGACCGACGCGATAACGAGCTCGCGCTCCGCAGCATCAAGCTCGTGATGGCGTCGGTCTCGGACACGTTGAGTGTCTCCGAGACGCTCGGCCTCCGGTTCGCCGATTGTTGCGAAGACTTCATGAACCGAGTCTCAAAAGTCTCGTGCGAGATGAACTTTGTCAAAGATTGGGTGCGGAGAAAGAACACTGCGATGGTGGCGGTTAAGGAAGAAGTCGAAAATCTCACCGTTCAGCTCGATAACAAAGAGGAAGAGAATTTGGGGTTGAGAGAACAAGTGCTGAAAATGGAGAGCAGGCTGCGGGAATTGGAGAAAACCGTGAGGGAATTGGAGAAGACCGTGAAGGAGAACGATGAGACGATGATAGGTTTGAAAGAGGAGAAACGGGAGGCGATAAGGCAGCTGTGCGTGTGGATCGATTACCATCGCAGTCGGTCGGAATATCTGCAACGATCGATAGCGGAGCTTCTAACCAGAAACCAGAGCAACAGAATGGCTTAACCAAGATCGAGCTTCTTCTCGTTATCGAGGTTAGTAGTTCCCGATCCCAGTTTCTCGTTAGAAACCAAAGATAGTTTCTTGATAGAAACTAGAAGCCAACGTAGTTGAATTCCTCCACGCGAGTTTCTTGATAGAAACTAGAAGTCGGCATAGTCTCTAAGCTCGAGTTTCTTGATAGAAACTAGAAATCCACGTAGCTTGAGTTTCTTGCTCGAAACTGAAGCCCGGCTTAATCTATGTTTGTTGTTGGAAACTTAAGAGTAGGCCGGACTTGGTTGGTTTATTCATTATTATTTGTTTATAAAACTCTTTTGTTGATTTAGTTGCAATGTAAGTGTTTATGATATATTCTATCTGTTTCTTTTTCCTGGTATTCAAGCTTATTAATAATAGTAGGGGCTGTTTAGCGATTGCTGAATTGCCTGGTGGAGGATGATTAAAAGATTATTACTTATGACATAGTACAAAATGAAGTATGGTTGTTTGGTAATTGTTCCGAATGAAATTAGGTCGTTCAATGGTTAAGGAATTGGCCCAAGATACAAAATCTTCCAGGAATTGTTCGTTGCCGGATAGTTAAGTGGTCGGTATAATTAAGAGACTCTTATGATATAGTGTAAATTGAAATATGGTTGTTTTGGTAATTGTTAAAAATGAAATCAAAGGTATTAAATGGTTAAGGGAAACCTAAGATACAAAATCATTCAAAGAAACCAATAAGAAGCAGTTTTTTTCTTGCCAAACAAGATTTACCTCTTAGTGAATCAGAGATTGCCTCTTAAAAGGTAAGCAAACAAAGAAGGTTTTAATTTTGTTTTGCCAAATAAGATTCACCTCTTAACAATTCAAATGTTGCATCTTAATGGAACTATTAAGAGGCAAACAAACAACCCATAGTTATTTTTGTCTTATAAAAAAGATCAGATCATTTATTTACTTGGGTGAAGAATACTGTCAATACATATATAATCTAAGACAAATAAAATCAGCAGGTGTTGAAATGAAATGGAACATGAACCCAAAGAAGTGAGAATCTTGAAATACAAATAAAACCAGCTTTAAAACCAAAAGCATCATCAGGAAACAGTCATTATTATGATAGTAATAAAAATACTAACAATAATACTGAATTTACTGATAGTAGCATCATCAACCTCAGCCCTATGAAAACATCCTTATTATCAGGTGGTGTTGGTGTGTATGAATCACAACACCCAAAAACCACAACAGCAGAAAACATAAAAAGAAAGAAAGAAAGAAACAAAGTGTTGGGGGTCGACGGCTATATCAACACTAACAACTTCTAAATCTCTTCGCTTTTATCTCACCGAAACAGAGAAGAGAACAAAAAAAAAAATTATGACCTCCACGGCTTTTACCTTCTCCTTTCTCTCTTCTGCCCGTAAAAATAACATAAAGTCTCAATCAGATATCCTCATCTCTACTCCCAGTAGTTCCTTAACCATCTCGTATGACACAAACGCAATGGCTATCGAAGGAACCACCTGTTGCACAACATATCAAACTTGCATTACAAAATCTTCTAAAATCTACCCACAATTTTTCTAATTTTTACTCTCCTTTTCGGGTGTGTTTGGTTAGAGGTATTAAGCAGTATTTAATGGGAATGAAAGTAAAAGAAACTGTTTGGTTTTATATTATTTAATATAATGGGTCTATTCGCCCAAAATTTCATTCATGATTAGGACTGGACTAGACAAGCGAGAGTGAGTAATTTTAGAATTTTAATTTAACATGTCATGGGTAGTTCAGTAATTTACCAATCCTGTGTCCCCTTCCATATTACCTGTTTTGGTAGGACACTCTAAAGTCATGCAAACAACAAGTTTTTATAGTGTACCAAACGCACTACGGGACAAACTGCTATGTAATGTATACTATTTATTAATGTCCATGTATATTTAGGTCTATTTCTGCCTTTTCCTAACATTAAGTTGGTAAATTACCAAACTTCAGATAAATAACATAATAGGTAGGTTCAAACGAGAACAGTTACTAAATAAGAAATCGCCCAAATCATGTGCAAAAAATCACATGTGATTTTACATTAACGGTGAACAAAGGGGTGTGCAAGCGACTTTGGCCCACAACCTTCATGATTCAGTAAAATCACATGTGATTAGACCGTTTTCTTATTTTCTTATTCAGGTATCGTTCTCATATGAACCGACTCTGGCCAACTAGTTGAATATGTAAGATCCATGTTTGACCAATCAAATCCATTTCCTCAGCAGACAGTCTACGGTCCAGGAAGCATGTATCCGATTCCAAACTAAACTGCTGTGCTTTTATCATATCATCTCCTTTGAATATACTTTCGGAAGACAAATATAACTAACTGAAACCATCTAGCAAATGGAGTTGGGCTATAAATATTGTTTATAAATTATAATAATGATTTACTAACCTTTACTGAGTTCGGGACCAAGCCCTTGTACAAGGCCCCAAAACCCTCATAGCGAACGGTTTTCCTGAATGCATCAATCATTCCAGTGTACTCGAGCCCCGACTTGCCGTCTGCAGTAACAACGGAGGCTGCATCTTTCCAACCAACCATTTGCATTCTTCGGCGGATGACGTCAAGAGGATAAGCAACTGTTTGGCCAACAGTTCCAGCTGCAGCCCCACAGGCGAGCTTGGTTGTTACGCTCAACTCAGTATCCTCAACTAGCCCAAATGGCCTTGATTTAATTAACCAGTCCTTTAATGATTCATAGACCGCAAAATTAAGACCCACATATGGTACCTAGAAACACCGCACAAAAAAAGTCATTGTTTGTTGTTAGATCTATTGATAAATTAAAAGGGAAACAAGCATACATCTTTGTTCTCTAAGGATGTGACAGAACTTAATTAGACAGAACAACTTTTCAGTGTTTGATAAGACAGGAGAAACCAGATAAAATGACCAATTTACCCCAAGTGGGTTATATGTGTTATATACTTTGATTAATGATGTAATTTGTTAAACTATAATGTAATAAATACAAATATATATATAGGGGTGGGTTCAAATGTGAACCACTTTTTGGTTGTGAACGTGAGGACA
>LUCG01289519.1:0-15996 GCA_001633085.1 Carthamus tinctorius
GTTGGATACATACAATGAAAAAACGTGACAAGTTCGATACACACCCATGTAATTAACCCTACAAAAAATGCACAACTTCACAATCCAACAGAACACGTACGTGGCGTTTCTTCCGACACGACGATCGCCATGGGCCCCATCAAATCTCCACACACGCTCGAATTCAACAAACTTATATCATAAAACGACCACCATTCCGACTCCCCACGGTTCAAAACGAGCATCCCGTCCACACCTGTCGCCTGCAAAAACCCTTCAAAAATTTAGCTCCACACCCCTTACCACAACCATAAAGGGTACCCAAAAAAAAAAACATACCTCTTGGTCAAAAGGTCTCACATCCCCTGAACCCGTCACTCGAAAATACCTAGGGTAAGTGTTGTTTATCCTAAAACTATCACTAGAACCTTCTAGAACTTTCTTAACCTCCGATGGATCCGGAAGATCCGAATGAGCCAAACTTTGCCCATACATCACAACTTCTTTGTTCTTGGGCCGATCTCGAGCGAGTATCCACGTAAACTTCATATCCATGGCTTTATCGAGCGATTGGCTAAATCTCGACTGAATCACACTGGGAACGAGCCATAAATTGTTGGCATCGGCTTGACAACATATCAATTGGATATCGTTCACGTTATACGATTCGAGATAACCATGGGGATCCAAGGAAACCGATGAATTGAATTCCGTCCATGGGGTAATTGTGCATAGAGTTGTTTCGTATAACATTAATCTTCCACTTTCCGTCTTGATATCAAACTGAATGCTAGCGTCGTTGATGGGGTTTGCGATGTTTGTTGGATTCCCGCTACTATACATCTGTGAAGGAAGAAGATCGAGGGTCAGTAGAGTCAGGTTCAAATGAGAACAACACACACACACACACACACATATATATATATAGAGAGAGAGAGGGAGGGATTTGAAGAAATCTTACAAGCATAGGAGCCCAGATGACACACATTAATATAAAGAACAAGCAAATGCCGTTGCAGAATTTAGTCACTCTTGTCTGCTTTTCGCCTTGTTTATGATTCGCCCGATTCAGGACGGAATCACATTTGACGAGATACAAGCTCGCATTTATGTCCTCCAACTACAACGGAAAGAAAGACGAATATTCAGTTCGATTACACAAGATGAAAATCTTCCAAAAAGTCTTGTTATTCTACAAAAACAAAGCCACATATCGTTTGTAAATGTTCCCGAGAACCTTCATGATGATTCATAAGCTAGCTTATCTTTTGAGCTTATTGAAAAAGCCCCGTTTGGTCGTCATAAGCTAGCTTTTCCAAACGTGTTTCATTAAGCTTCAAGGGATTTTTCCCACTTTTTTCCAATTATGCCCCTTGTATTTTTCCAATTAACTTTTTAACACGTCATCTTACCTTGTCATCTAGCTTATCAACGAGTTTTACCAAACATGAGTAGTCTAACAAGTAGCGTTCCAATAAGCTTCGGGATTTTTTCCAAAAAATAAAAAATCCAATTATACCCCTTTGCCATGTCCTTTTAAGTTATTTTACATGGTCATCTATCTTATCAACCAACAACAGCTAGCTTTTCAGCCAACAACTAATTTTTCAGCTAGTTCGCCAAACATATCCCAAGTTTGTTAAGGAAAAAGTACTACTAACCTTGAGCCAATCATACATCGTCAACGAAGTGGTCGTGCACGACCAATCAAGAACACATCTCAACTCGTAAAGAAACGGCAACGCCCGATAGAGCCTATACCCCAAATAGTTAACCCTCGAGACACTGCTCGTCAAAAATTGCCGATATAACGTGCTCTTATGCGGGACCCCCGATCGTATCTGCATCGCTTGCAAGGCCAACGAGATCGATTTCGTCAAATACACCGCCCGAAGTGCGAAACCCGTGGCGTTTTGCACCGACGGTTTCGTGGCCCAGGCGTACAGCGTGACGCTATACGTGAAAAGCACGAGGTTAAAAACGTAAAACACCACTTTCCCCGTAGCAAACGAGCACAGATAGATAATCCGATCGAGCACGATCAAGAAGAAAATCGCCATCAAGATGAACACGAACTCCTTCGGAAACTGGTCTTCGAGCTGGTAAACATCGAGAAGCTCGCTTTTGTTTTTTATAACGGATTGGTAGAAGATCATGACCAAGAAGAAAACGACCAAATCGGCCCCGAAAGTGTACGCGTAAAGATCGATTTCCCGTTTCCCTCCCCCGATCACGGAAATGATCGGATACGGAAACCCGATTTTCTCGAAGAGCTTGGCCTGTTGGGCTTCGGTGATCTCCTTGGCCACATCGGCGGCCGGGGTTAACGATTTGTATCTTTCCGTTAACGAGCATTCTTCCCGGGGAGATGCGTAAACGACCTCGAAAACCGCCAACGCGACGTTTTTCGACGTTTCGGTACTCCGCTCGATGCTCTGGACTTGAACCGTGCTCGCACACGGGCAAATTGACGGGTCTGGTTCTTTACATCGTTCATCGTGAACCAACCGAAGGAGCTCATTGATTCCCGACTCGATTCTCGATGGCTGGATCCCGTCTTCCGGCCACAGATGGACATCGATCGATAGCTGAACCAAATACGGCGGAGATTCCGCTTCTTGGGTCAACGATTTCCAGTACCGGGTGCAGTTTCGGACGACCGTTTTCGTTAAATTCTTCACCATCCGACCGACTTTCCGGCCGTTTTCCCGCCAACTCAAGCTCAAACCAAGCTCGTTTTGGTTCACGATTCCCCTCGTGAGACTGCTGAATTCCGTCGACGAAACCAATTCGCTATCGTTAGCCGTGATCGAGCTTTGAATTAACGTAAATAGGTACACGAGAAATAACGGTAATAAACTGATTACGAAAGATGACGAGATCTTTTTTGACGGAAAACCCCATTCGGAGAGAAAAGCGGATTGGATCGTGAAACCGCAATGTTGGATGATGATCTGATACCCATATTGAATCAAGATGTAGAATTCCGTGTAGATCAGCATCACGACCCAAAACGTATAACTCGGGCCCGTATTCACGCAAAGCGCATATAAAAAAAGCGCCGCGAGATAAACCATCGAAAGCAAGCTGAAATTCCAAAGGAAAACGAGGAGGAAACAGCAATAACAAACGACATCGTTGTTCGATCGCATTTGAGCCCAAATATGTCGGAAAATCTGAGCAATATGAACACTCGGTGAATCGGAATTCGTCCGACTTCTATCGGAATGCATCGAGTTCGAGCTCGTAAAAACCGGGAAACCCTCGTTTTGGTGTTCATTTTCGATCGGTTTTTCGATCTTCGGAACGTCTGAATCGGAGTCTGAATCTTCATGCGGGATGTTGAAGTAGTTCGCTAGATTGGTGACGGCTTGATTCCCGATCGATTGCACCTGCGAAACACCATCACCGATCAGCTGAACGGCGGAAATCAATGAGCTTTCCCGTTTCGGGGCCTTGTTTTTCTTCTCGATCTCGGACCCATCCTCTTCGAACTCCGTGATTTCGCAAAGCGACGTTTTCTTTGGCGAGCCGAGCGTCGATAAGCTCTCGAACGGAAACAATGATTCCACAAAAACATCGGATTTTTGCTTACTTGGCGTCCCGATTTCGTCATTATCGAGACTTAACGGGCTGGGATCGGTGCTTTTCCGTCTTCTTAAACCTTCCCGATGTGGCGAACAATCGGTACTTGCGATCATTCCCGGAGCGGGATCGGTGTTCCGAAGCTGGATTTGCAAATCGAGCATTTCCGATTTCATCTTCTCGACCTGCAAATTCCGCTGCCGTTTCATCTCCTCGGCTTCCCGAATGTACTGTAACTGAGCGGTTTTCCATGCCGCCTTCTTCTCCTGTTCCCGGACAATCGCACCGATTTGCTCGGCCTCGAGATACCGGAAAACGTAATCGAACTCCTCGGAAGCAAACATGTAAGATTGCAGCGATACCAGTATGAAAATGACGATCTCGACCAACGCCGATCTCGACGTAATCCGAAACCCGTAATCGTACTTATAAAACCCGATAACCTCGTAGATATAATCGACCGTTTCGCATTTCCCGTCGTTAAACGCGCCCACGAACGGCGATTGGTACGCTAACGAAAGAACGATCACCGCAAAGTTGTAAATCCGTAACCATTTGAAGATATGATTCTTCTTTTTTAGAATCGTAAGCCGCATACGGAAGAAGATTAAAGCGAAAGCGAGATACCCGAGATGCAAAATATCGTACTCGAGAGTTCCGGTGACGAGAATCAACGCGAGAACGAGATCTAGCAAATGGCAATAGCAGTAAAGCCGGAGGTAGTCGAGAAACGTCCACATCGATTTCGTCTCGAAAGAGAGATCTCGCCACACGAACGCGTTTTTCCGTTGAGCGATCATTTGCCGGTAAGTAAACGACCCGGAAAAGCTCCCGAACCGATCGGCCCGCAGCTTGAAACACGCCAACATGAAGACGAAAAAGTAGCTCGTTAAAACTCGAGGATCGTCGACCGGGAGCCCNGCCGCCAGCAATCGTGGCAGTGCATGGCGGTTTCCGATGGCGGCGGTTGTTCGCTCGAAAAGATCTTGTTCCGCCAAATGGCGAAATATTCCACCACGAGAATGGTCGCAAACACAAAAACGAACACCGGCCACCCTTTTCGGATAAACTGGCGGCCGAGAAGCACACAGGCGGCAAGCGACGCGATATAAAGTATCGAGATTGCGTTAAGAAGTGCAAAACTCGCGAGAAGCAACGCGATCATCGTGATCTCGAGCCCGAAAAGTATAAACATGTTTTCCATCCAAAACTTCAAGTAAACTTTCAATGACGTTTTCTGCATCTCGAACCGTTCTTTTCTCAAGTCGAGAACCCGTTTTTTATTCCACTTATCCCCCTCGTTACCACTCCCGGAAAAAAACCCGAAAAGAAACCTCCGATTCCCACTTTCCGGGACTCCCGTTTTCGATCCCGCGTCACCGATCGACGGCCACGACTTGCTCGATCTCATCCCGTTTCCCGGACCCGTTTCTCGATCCCGACCATCGACAACCGGCAACACATCGTCTTCCGAGAAAAACAACGGGCACGGCTCCTCCCACTGTCCGACACCCGAAAGCCAGCTCGGCATCATCTCGAGCCAATAAAACACGTTATATTGCAATGTACAAGCAGCGACCACCATCACCTTCCCCCGCAAACCCGCCTCCACTCCCCAAAACCCGGGCCCGTAAACTTTCAACCCGAGAAAAACCGACAACCCGTGAAGCTTCTGACCTGGGAACATCTCGACGTATTTCCCCAACATCTGAAACAAATACTCGATCGTCACAAGAAACCCCGTGTACACCAAAAACGTCTTCGAGGGCACCCTCGAAGCCTTCGGCAAGATCGAGCAACACACGATCCCGAGAAGATACAGAAACCCGAACGCGCTTATCGGCGAAATAGCCGCATAAAACATCGCTGCAAATAAAATCTTCTGACTATGCCAAATCAAAAGCCGTCTAACGAACCCGATAATCCCGAACTGCAATCGATTTGGGTCCTCTAAAGTCCGATACCGGCTTTGCCTCCGCTCGTAGCTGTAAAGTTGCATCACGATCGTGATCGCCAACGATTCCGAGACGTTTTCGAGCAACGATGATTGCGGATTGTAGCCAAGGTTTGTGTAAAGATCGAATTTTGTGGAAACCCAAGTTTCGAAAGTCGGGAAGATGCTTAGACTGTAGACAAGAATGAACATCGAGATCGAGTATAATTTTAGCGGGAACCAAAGGCGTCGTTTTGTCTTCTCGACGAGTTGTCGGCCGGTGATCCAAAAGAGGAGAAGAAAAATGAACCCGAAAGACACGAAGTTGGGTCTTGCCATGTAGACTGTGATGAGTATGGTGGCGAAAGCAATGTAAGTGCCGAGTGATCGATATAATGACAAGAACTTTTGGCCGATTTTGTGGAGATAGGAAGCCACTTTTCGCTCTGAAAGAAGATGAAAAACACGTTAGTTGGTTCTCAAGTTCTCAAAACATTTTATAGTTCTCATTCGAACTTTCCCCTACGATAAATCTAGATATTAGAAAGAAGAAGAAAAACCTTGAGATGGATTATCCTCGCTGTTTCTGGCATTTCCCGAGGCATAAACGGACAACAAAACCGATTTGTTCAAACCAGCTTTCAAGATACTAAACCCAACTGGAGGACAAGGTGTGTGTTGCACGATTGCCGAGAACGAAAACAACAATTTATACCCGTGTTTGTGAACGGCACAAAAACAAGCAAGAAAAGCGATTTCCACAAAATCCCACGCGCTATTATGTTCATGGAGACCTACGCAAATTTAACACAAGATTTTAGACATTAGCAACAACACAAACTAGAAGAAGTACTCCCAACCTCCCAAAAAAAGTATCCACATTTCTATTTTAGTTCGACCCAAAGTAACTATCTAGTTTCAAAACCAAGTGCCTAATTTCCAATTCTGCCCTTAAATACGAGATGGATAAACCTATTACCCCTCCCATAACTAAGGGTAAAATCGTCATTTGGGTGATTAAAATAAGAGTAAACTACAATTTTCGTTCATGTGGTTTACAAGAATCTCTGAAAGTGGTCCCTAGACTTCAATAACTACAGTCATTGTCCCTACATTTACATTTTGCTTTGAAAATGGCCCCTTGTCACTAACTCCGTTAAATATCTCCGTTAAGTAAGAGGCATCTGTCTTTTTATCCTTTTTTGCATTAAATGTTTTGTCTATACTCAAAGGACCAAAACTGCAGTTAGTGACAAAAAAAAAGGATAATGAGACATAAATGCCCCTTACTGAACATAAATATTTAACGATGTTGGTGAAAAAGGACCATTTTCAAAGCAAATTATAAACAGTACAGACAATAATTGTAGTTATTCAAGTCTAGGGACCACTTTCAAATATTTGTGTAAACCACAAGGACCAAAATTGTAGTTTACTCTTAAAACAGGTTCATATGTGAACCAATACGAATAATCAGTAACGTCTGTTCACATATACATCTTCAAATATATTTTTTCCCCATTTTTTCAATGATTCACATGAATCTTCCTTTCTAAAACTATGTCTTTTCATTGTGGACATTTATCTGGGAATAGAAAGAGTAAGTAACAAAACGAAAATAGCCGAAAAGACGTACCTAATTGAGACAAAATCTCCATACTTAATCCACTTTTCTCCAACGCTCGAGAAATCGGAGTTATTTGAAGAGAATACAACAAAGCGAAATGAATCTCACATAGAAGAAGAAGGGTATGTCGTACTTTATTACCGATGTCGTGGCTCAAAAGATACAAGAAAAAGAATATCACTGAACCACAATATTTCGAGCTTATTAGAGCTTGTTGTGAAAATTGAATTTAAAGATAAGCAAAATAATAAAATAAAATAAAAAGATTCAAAATTAACGTACTATATATAGCGTGGATGAAACCAGGCTTCATTGCAATGAGAAATATTAGCACCAACATGATAGCACGAGAACATTTTCGCAATCCCCAAGCAATCGTAGCCACAATCAATACTTTCGTTTCTTCTTTAACTGCCATTGTAGCCAAACGTTACTTTATGAATAAAAAGAGGGAAAAAAGATTTATGTGTACAACTGGAGTATAGGAAAAAGAAAAAGATTACAAAAAATGACACCACGAACGTTTATGACAAGAAAATTCAAGAACGGGTTCACCCCATGAATCTTGAACGAATTAAGATGAACTTCCATAAATGGGATGTGGGGTAATCATGGTTCGAGATAAGTTCATTGACAAGTTGTATAACTCTCAACATGCCCCACTCATAATTACTTTTAGGGTGAATTTGGTATACAGACGGGATGGGACAGGACTGGATGGGCGAGAGTGAGGTAAGTGGGTGCCATGGGTAGTTTAGTAATTTATCAATGTTGTCCCATCTCCCATATTTTTGTTCCACCTATTTTGGTGGGACAAAAAAAATCCATCTTCTACTTCTACTTGTTTGCTCACACTCTTGTATAAGCCAAAGGTCTTCACGGAAACAGTCGCTCAACTCTTGAGGTATACCTCAGGTATGCATACTAATACTTTTGAGTGGAGTTTTTCTGAGCAAAAGGGTGATTAGAGAAACCCCAACTGGCCCACACTGGACCCTTTTTTATTCTCCTATCCCGCATACCAAACACACCCTTAGTATCAAAGCTACAGCGAAAGATTTAGCAGAATATAAACATCCAACTCACCTTCAGGAGTAGGTTCTCCATTCGGTGTTTCGTGGTCCTCATCGGAGATATACAAGAAAACCGAGTTGTTAACAAGATTACCGAGGGCAACCAATACTCCAAGACAAAATTGAGCAAGTATAAAAAATCCAGGAATAGGATAATGCCACAACCCCACCATTTCCCAAATGTCCATATCCTGCTTAATGCAATTTAACGTTAGAAAAATACAACAAAAATGAAAAGAAAAAAAACAAAAACAAAGAAAGAAAGTAAAGAAGGTTACCCCGAGGTCCCAATTGAGGTACGAAAAGGCTACATTGAAGATATAAGTACTGAGAGCCCATAAGAGAATGAAGACGAGTAGCAACCCGTTTAGCCGATGCAGACGAAACAATGACGGAAAAGCAAATATGATGTAACCAACATATACAAGTAACCCGAAAGCGCACACACTCGCGAAATAGAAGCTCCATAAACAAAGTGCAAACAAGGAGACCTGTCAATTTCATCACTGAAAATTTAACAAATAAGCCCAAACATAATTCATACTCGACTTAACCTCAAACCATAATTCAGTCAACAACAATCATTGAAAAAAGGTTGTAGCGTGTCCAAAATATAGTATGCTATCGTTTCTAGACAAACCCATGTAGAACATATTCTTTGATAGGTGCCTCAGGGTGCATTTGGTACACGAAACAGGATGGGACAGGACAGGATAGTACAAAAACTTGCGCTTCCACGTTTGGTGCGACAAAAACCTTGTCTATTCCACCAAAATAGTTAGAACAAAATTAAGGATATGGGACAAGATCGGTAAATTACTAAACTACCCTTTTGGCCTTTCAAATTAAAACCCTAAAATTTTCAAGACTTCTTTCACCCTCCTACCTCGCTCTCACACGTACAATCTCGTACATGTACCAAAAGCACCCTACCATGCAGTGTTTATAATGAATAGAAATCACCAATTGACCATATTCTCCTCTGAAAGGAGTAGGCGTTTCAAAACTTGGCCTTAAGATAAATACTAACATTAGCTTCGAAAACTTTCAAAAAAATAATAAATAAATAACCACAAAGATTGTGGCGTAGCGGTTAAGGCTCAGAGGGATGTGTATCAAGGCTGATGTCTTACAACTATAATTTGGCGGTGGATTAGTTTGGGGATAGCCCATATGCCCAGGACACCCTTCCAAAAAGAAGTTTTAATAAATAACTTCAAGGGTATGTAGCGGGACCAATATATTTATTTATATATTTCTTAATCAAGTAAAGGGCAATACGTAGGTATAGTTTAAGGGTACATACCGGGACGCCATACGTGAAGAAGTTAATGCTAAATGTCCGAAAAACCGCACCTCTTAACAAGACATTGGTATGTCTTACACCGGATCTACAAATAATGTCACGTTCAATTAAAGATATCTAAATATTCATATTCATTTTATTATACGAGCATAACACTTCATGTTAGTTACCTTGATTCACGAATGAAAAAAGAATCCTGTAAAGGCAAAAGATGCTCGGTCAAGTTGCCTTCTCTAGTCGACATGATGGAATCCATTTCTTCCAAATCAAATTTGACAAAAGATAACTGCAAAATCATTAAAGAAACAAACTTTAATAATTAACCATGAGTTCAGAAATAAACCCAATATTCAATACGACTTATGGAACAACTGTAACGAGAAATGGGGCCCAAAAATAAAAGGGTACGCCGAGTTAAAGAACAGAAAAGAAAGATTTTAGAACATACCATGAAACAAAATACGATGAGTGAAAGGCAAGAACAAATTTGTGTCCACTCAGAGGCCGGGGAGATTTTGTACAAGCCGATGAAATCACCAATCATGGTAAAGAACTTCGGGAAGCCTAAAGGAAGTTGATGGACATATAGCAAGAAAATACTAAATCCTCCATACATCCAAAGAGGTCTCCACCACCTTCATCACAATGTAAACAAATGGAAGCCAAAATAATGAGAAAATCGTGCGAGAAATCTTGAACCTTTTAAGGTACTCCCTCTGTACCAAAATAAATGTCCATAGTGAAAAAGGTACATAGTTTCAGAAATGTGTAACTATTAGGCTTTTTAATGAAGAAAATGACCATTTTGCCCTTGATAATAGAGGGGGTAATGAATTTCCCCATCTCATAATTAAGGGTAGATTCGAAAAGCAGACACACGGTTTTAGAAACGTGTAACTATTACACTTTCTAATTAACAAAATGACAATTTTTCCCTTAATAATAAAGGGAGCAATGAATTTCTCCATCTCATAATTAAGGGTAGAATTGAAAAGTATGCACACAATTTTGGAAACATGTAACCGTTACACTTTTTAATGAACAAACCATTTTACCCTTGATAGAGGGAATAATGAATAACTATTACACTTTTTAACGAACAAAATGACAATTTTGCCCTTAACAATAGAGGGAGTAATGAATTTCTCCATCTCATAATCAAGGGTAGAATCGAAAAGTAGGCACACAGTTTTAGAAACGTGCAACTATTACACTTTTTAGTGAACAAAATGACAATTTCGCCATGATAATGGAGGGAGTAATAAATTCTCCATCTCGTAATCAAGGGTAGAATCGAAAAATATGCACTTCCTTTTGAAAAGTGGACACTTATTTTGAGACAAACTAAGATAGAAATACGGACACTTATTTTGTGACTAAGAGAGTATTAAAAATGAAACAAAAACTACCTGAAGAGTCCGTGAAAGTTGCTCGTTAAGGACCAATCCACAAGACCCACACAACTACAAACAAAAAAGGGCAAAGAAACCCAAGAAGAATAGCTGATTCCAACAACCAGCTGAACAGCAGGCAACAGCAAGCAGAAAGCAACCTTCACATGTGAGCCTTTCCATATGATAAAGATAAAAAAAATCCCGTCAACTTACGAAAATTTCAGTTCTTAAGCCTTCTAACTTTTCAATTAACTTCAAAACCCACATGCTAAAATCACTTGTCACTAACCTATTCGGTTAAACGCCAACGAGAACCTCCCAAAAAATGTAGACGTCTGCGTAAACAAACCTAATCTGCTTTCATGGAGTTCGATAAAAGCAGTGACTGCCACTAAAAGTTGCACGACCAAAAGATAAATAACAATGGGTGATCTCCATGTTTCAACTCTGAAAATAACAGAATAATGGATTAATGATACACGAAGATGATACTAATAATAAGTTATGAATCGAAAATTTTGATTTAAAATCTCACATCATGAATCCTAATAGCTTTGCCCACCAAGGTTCTTCTTCATTGCAGCTTCCGCACACGATGGCCCAAGTGATAAGGAACGTTACTTGTGAAAGGATTACAAGAAATGAAAAAAGAATAATGAACCATAGTAGTGTTCTCCCTCTTGATTGAAATCCTACAAGAAACGAGAAAAGAATAACGAACCATAGTAAAAAGTTGCACTAATACCCTTATAACTAATCAAATAGCTGGAAAAAACACCATATTCAAGAAATTAATTGAAAATAGCTAAATCCCTCGAGTAAATAAAAAAAAGTTGTGTTAGGTTTAACAATAATTTACTTTTTAGGTAACTGTGGGTACACGGGCCAACTTACGTGCACCGACTAATCTAGGGATGGGACCCTGTATTAGACATGGTGGCACGGGCCACTGCTTCATTCCTCCTTCAAAATGTAAAAAATTATAGAGTCGTGAAAAGTGTCATTGTATTAATTTGTTGTTTCGTACTGTAAAAAATTATAGAGTCGTGAAAAGTGTCATTGTATTAATTTGTTGAGTGCCACCGTATATATTTTGAAACTACAACGATAACACAAATTTCCCTTGATAGAGTTGGTTTGCAAGGCTTTTCTTCCACCCCAGACCCGAGTTTAAATCTTGTTAGTTTCATTTTCTCAGTTTTTAGTTTTTAGCTTTTAATTTCATATTTATTATGTCTCTCATGAAAAAATGCAATAAAAGACTTGAACCTGGGACACCTCACTTATGAAAAGCAATGAACTAAGCAGCAGACCAAGAAGATTTTGTGAAAAATATACATATATTTGTTTCTTATAGTCAAATGGTGCCACCACTTTAAAAAATTTCAAGGTCCATCTCTGGACGAATCCCCTGGCAACCATGAATGGCCCTGGAAGTCATGGCAGGTGAACCTCCATGGTCACAAGGGCTTTGGTAGCGCATGGATTCGAACCACTGAATATGAGATTTCCACTATATACCCCTGAGCTTTAACCAGTATGTCACAACCCAAGTGGTCGGTTTAACAATAAATTAGTGTGTTTTGATGCAAGACCAATATGAAAAGCACTATTAAGGAGCTAATTTGAAGCAAAGTTACAATGTCACATCAACACTTCCATGGTAGAACTTCATGCACATATGAATAGACAACAACTACACACAACTAAGATGAGAAAGCAAAGTTATTCAAGAAAACAAAAGACTACACAAAGCTCTTTACCTCTTTTCGGAGGAGTGAAGAGAATAAGTAAGGAAGCTAGCAAATTGCCAAGAGAGATCAAGCTCCAATTGAGTAAAGCAGCTGCAAAACAAGAAAGTATAAGAACTTAAATGAGACAATAAATGTTCAAACAGAACTAATCAAATACCTATAAACCACCACATAACAAATCCCTTTAAGTAAAGCTTTAATCCCAAGCTAATTTCCAATTACCCATATAAAACCTTAATAATCTAATCAAAATGGCTCATAAGTAAACACCAACAATGTCATAATTACCAAAATCAACGATTTGCATTAGCATTTGAATCTCAAATCTTGAGCCTAACTACTAATTAATTAGGGTTTATCAGTAGTTCCAACTTGAAACTTGATACAACTACATTTAACTATCTAACATTTTGGGGATTAAAAAAACAAAAAATTAAAATCTATAACATCAAATTTGGAATCAATCTAAGTTTAAATCTCTACAAATTAAAGAGAGAGAGAGAGAGAGAGAGAGAAAAAAAAATAACATAAATCCATACCTGTTAATAGCAGCAAAGGCAACACAAACCCACCAATAAATCTCCCCATAATTCGCAATTACAGAACCCAAAAAAACACCGATTCATACCATCAATCACCTAATTAACCAAACCCCAATCAATAACTTCGAACTTTAATCTGAAGAAAACCCAATCGGAAAGCCGAAAACTGCGAAGTAGCAGTGAGGAATTGGGAGTGAAGATATGAATGGATCTTGTGAATGATTGAAGTGAAAATTTAGGAATTGAAGTTTGTTTGAATGGAATTAAGAGGTGGAATTCATGTGGAATATGCAAAATTCGAATCTATTTGGGAATCTTTTTGTAAACCCAAATTCAATTTGGGTATTTTGACTTTGGATTGCTGAGGGTTTGACGAGATTTATACGCATGCATTTCTTCTTTCTCAGATTGGTTGTGTGTGAGAGTGTTTGTGGAGTCCAAATTTGTTTGGAATTTTTCAAGATTTTGAGTAAATTACGATTTTGTCCCTGTGGTTTATGAATGATTTGTGTTTGGACCCTATGATTTAGGTTGTGTTTGGCAAAAAAAAAAATAAGTTATCTTGTAACGTTAGTACATGTTTGGATGGATCATAAGCTAGCTTATCGACACGTTAGTTGGAGTAACGTTATTGTACCCTAAGATACCCTTTTTGGTCATTTTACATGCTTATAAGTTAGTTTTTGTCAAACATGATTTATTCATAAGCTATATTATCAGCTACTAGTTAGCTTATCGGTTAATTGCTAGATTATCAGCTATCAGCTAACTTATCAACTAGTTTGTCAAACACAGGCTAAAGATTATGGTTTTCATCTTTATTCAATCTTTGGGCCAGTTTCACTGAAAAACCTTGAAATAATGAAAAACTGAGAAGCACTCTCATAGCCTTTTGGCAACCGTGTACTTGTACATGAAAGTCAGATTCAATGAAAAACCTCAAAAAATGAAAAACCGAGAAACACTCTCATAGCCCTTTATCATAACAGTGTACTATTACATGAAAGTCGGGTTCAATGAAAAACCTCAAAAAAATGAAAAAACTGAGAAACACTCCCATAGCCTTTTATCAGAACCGTGTACTTGTACATGAAAGTAAATTAAATGCATGAAAAACAAAATTTAATTTTATTTTATTGTTATGCACAATTGCATACGGTCTAGATGGAAGGTTACGAGGACGTTATTAAGTTTTCCGTTCTTTTAGGTCTTTTATTGAATCTTTCTCATTCGTTCCTATGATTTACAATTTATTAATGTTCCGGTTCTTGTGGTTTATAATTCTTTATTATTTTTATTCTCTATATTTAAAGGTAGAAATTAGTCCAATGATGAAAATAGCAATAAGTTACAAATCATGAGAATCAAAGAGACAATTTCTAAACTAGGAGGAAAAAATTGAAATTTATAACAAACCACAGGGAATAAAACCATAATCTACTCCAAGATTTTTGTTCTCTGTGGGATTTTTTTTTTTTTCTACTTTTGTGAGATATTTCAGTTTCTTTAAAAACCCCATTTTAAGAATTTTCAAATTGTACAAGAAAAAGACATGTATGTGGTTTATTTGGTGACATAATAAAATGATAAAAGAATTAAATTAGTGTCTATTTGTTAGTGGTTTAATGAGACTTGTCCTTATTCCATCAACGATATATGATCTTTTGGTAATGGTTTTTAGTGATACAGAAAATGGTAATTCGGTAAGCTTATAGGAGGGAGGCTTTATGCAGAAGGCCGAAAAAGAAACCATATATATGTCCTTAATTAAAGAGTATGTTTCTCGGTTTCTCCTGTTGATATAAAAGTTCTTTCAAACAAAACTTACTCAATTTATACAAACAAGGTTGTAAAGAATATGTTTCTTCTGTTTATAGAAAAGTCATTTGCAAACTTTATAACATTGTCAAGTTTGTAAACCCTGCTCCATCTTTGTTGTTCGCAAATCAAAACATACTATTTTTCAGTTAAAAGTTGTCATTAGCATGTTGGTATATTTCTTATTTATCGTTAGTTTTCAGTGGTACATATAATGAAAAAAGGAATAAGCTAAATAAGTTCAGGATTTCATCCTGTAATTTCTAAATCGCAAACTAACCCGATGCAAAGTATGTTGAACAACAGCGTCTGTTATTAATTTGTTTGAGGTAGCTTAATAGGAAGACAAAAGATGGACTCTAACTTATTCTATATAGCCATTTTGACTAAATGGGTTAACGAATAAACCATCCGAACCAACTTATTAAGCTGTAAGTAAATAGTTTCTTAAGCTGCATTATTTCCCAAACTACTTTTCATTTTCCTAATTTAGATAGTTAATATTGTACATTGACTAAAAAGTCATAATTCCCTATAAACCACAAATCTTTTATTCCTAATAATCTTCTCCACCTCACAAACCAATTCATCAAATCTTTTTTATTAGTAAATTTTGATCAAATCCCCTAAAATTTCTCCTTATGGCAACCTCAATTATTTCCTCCTAACAATTTTGTACACGATTTTGACCATCCTGTCTTTGACCATCCTGTAATGCCAAAGACAGGATGGCCTATCGGAGATCCCATTCTCTCTCACTCCCCATTGGCCTCCTGTCTCTCTTCCTAACCACCTATTTCATCCACCTAGCCGTCACCACTGCCGCTGCCACCACCAATGTCCGCCTCAGCCTCACCCGAAAACCCTCCAAAACCATGCCCGCTTTCCGTGAAGCCCCCGCCTTCCGCAATGGTGAGGGATGCAACAAGGATCTCATCCACGTGGCCATGACCCTAGACGCAAACTACCTCCGTGGGACGGTCGC